>APFE030647080.1:0-11192 GCA_000404065.3 Pinus taeda
AAAGATCATTGTTCATCTTCCCATTTATTGTCTGCATTTTCCTTGGTTAAGGAATTAAAACACAATGAGATGTCAAAGAAATGTGAGGTAGACTTGCAATTGGTCATTGAGATAGGTTGGCATTGACAATTTAGTTATGACTTGTATCATCTCTAGCATGATATAAAATCCATCTACACCTACCATATAGCCCAAATAAGTTATGAAGTCCATGGAAAATAAACTCTTCTTCAAATTCATCAAAGGTTTCTTCTCTCTTACATCTTTTCATAATACAACTTTGACATATTATAAATGTTATGTCCATATTTTGCTATAGAGGAGAATGGTATCACAATACACAATGAGAAAATAACCGAGATAATTTCTTAATACATGATTCACCAATCTATGGAATTTATTTGGTGCATTAGTGAGTTCAAATTCCATTACCAATATCCATACAACCATGGTAAAGTTTGGAAGCTCGTTTTCCATGTATCTTCTTTCTTAACTTGTACCCTAAATTAAGCTCAAGCTTAAATATATGTGTTTCTTATGGCCTGCAAGCATCCCCATGATATAGCAAAGGGGAAATATTCCTTTTCTACTTTATGTTGAAAGAACAATGTAGGAAACCTCAATAGAAATCCAAATAGCACACAATGAGACCAACGAAGTTAAAATTACAGTTTAACATTGTATATTTTACAAAGAGTTATAATGCATATTCAGAAGAATGACACCAAGGCTTCTCCACTAAGCATGTTCATACTAGTGACCAAAACACTATCATCAAAATTAAATCCTATCTAAATAGGATAAACACTGCAACCTAACTAAACATTTCCCTTTATTGAAACTACCAAATATGAAACTTAAGTAAAACTTATGATACCTCGTTGGAAAGACAAGATCTTTATAAACAATACTAAAATAACATTGGAACATCACACAAGTGAAGGTCTGGATGAGGCTAAACTCTAGAGGGAAACTGTAAAATTTTATGGATTTTCATCAACAACCAAGGTACTCTCTACATTTACATTGAAGAGTGGATTCTAGTGAAATGGTAATTCATTGGCTAATCTATTTCAGTGTTAAGATTAGGGCCCTAGAGGCACAATACATTCATCTTCTAGTAAAGTTGGTCAAGTCAAAAAATTGTGATGTACTGAAGGGAGTTTCTAGAAAAATCACCACAATCATTAGTGGAAATGGAAGACACTATTGTAAACAAAAACACAATTGAGTAGAAGTGATGTGATATGAGGATGTGGAAGCATAGTGTTAGAGTTGTGTGTTGAATGCTATGTAGTGATTGTGTCACATAAACATATGAGAAGTAGGAACAAGAAATAACGAAGAGACAATCGCCCAAACAAATAAAATAAGTGTTTGGAATTGTCTTTCAATTTTTAGAGTTATATTGTTCCTATGGCCTGAGATGCATGTTTTTGTGCAACTAGATTGTGACTAGTCACTAAGCATTCTCTCTAAACAATCCTTTTGGCTATTGGTTTGGGGATGTTTTGCATGAATTAATCTTATGACTCATTAAGTTCAAATTTTGATAGTTTGAAACAAACACAAAGTTCATTTAAATGTATTCTATTCCTACCCATTTTGTTGCATGCATCTAATTTCCCTGCAGGTGTAATGTTGGGTAGGAGGGTAGCCAAATTCTGACAAAATTGTTTGCACAATGAAGTCATGACTACATTCAATTAATTTTCTTAAGTGATACTCCAACATGTAATATGATAAAATTTACGTTTATAGGGTTGACACTACTTGTTAAACCCTGTAGGTGCTTATATATATATATATATGTATCATGTGAGGAAAGGTTCCATAGCCATCTCTTATTCATATTCACTGTAATTGATCCGGATTTAAACAACAACACAAAATATTACAGATATAACCATAAATATAGAGATGCAATGGAAATAACACTTCATTTCATCAATATCAAATACTGAAATATGCTTACAAACAAAATGGAAATAAGACTAGCTTAGGTGATGGTAGCTTATCTCTGAGAAGAGATGTGGTGCTTGCATGCCTTTGAACTGAGCTAAAATGAGGCTCAAGGGCATTTTTATTATTGAACAATAAGAGAAAACCCTAAACAATCAAAACCCTAACTCGAGTTGATGTAACACCAAGAGTTTACGGGCCCCGTTGGGGTTAGTTGGGAAACCAACTTCCCGGGGTCATAACTTGGTCATATTATCTCAGTTTCACACGTATGATACCTCGTTGGAAAGGTCTCTCTGAGGACTATAACTGTTGAGGTGATTTCTATTGAAATCCTTAGAGGCATTTTGCTAAAAAAAAAACATCATTAAGGGCCCCAAAACGGCTTCAGAAGGTCAGGACACGAAAAAACTGCCAAAAATAGTAAATTATGCTACAATTAAGGAAACTAAAAAAAAATGAAAGAACAATGGTGAGGTTCTAAGTTGAATAGGTAGGTGTCCACCAATATCCACCTAGATCGGTCCTCCCTCATTAGGAAGCAATGGTTTCCATTGAGTTGAGTTCCTCCCTAAGATGAGGAAACTTCTACTGAACTTGGTCCCTGGTGAGCCATTTGCCTTCGTGCAGGAGTTGGTCATAATCGACAACTCGATACAACTAGATCTTCTGTTGGTGAGTGTTCTTGATCTATGTGTCCATGATCCAATCAGTTTCATCTTTTTCCATGTAGTTTGGATTTAACTCTGCTGGTGTGAGTTGTTCTGCAATGTCGGATGTGTTTAGTAATGGTGGAAAGCATGGCTGAAGGAAATCCACATTGAACATTGGGTGTAGGCCAAGGAATGGGGGAATGTTGACCTCAAAAGAATTATCTCCCACAACCTTGGTGATGGTGTGTGGCCTATATCAAAGAAGGTGAATATTGTGGTGGGGCCCAGTGAGGCGCTCCTTCTGCAAATGTAGCCAAATTTTGTCGCCCACCTGGAACTTGTGTGGCACCCAATGTTGATCATGTCACTGGTTGTACTTAGCATTGGCTTTTTCCAATATCTCATGGACCTGTTGGAAGATGTGTTGAATGTTCTCAATGAAGCTATTTTCCTTGTCGGCTTCGAACTAGGCATGAGTCAAATCTACTTCAGTCCTAACAAATAGTATGGCCACATCATATAGTGGTTGGAATCCCAAGCCCACTTTTAAAGGTTTGTGGCCAGTCAAGTTGTGGAGAGCTCGGCTATAGTTGTGCTGGATATAGGGGAGGCTCTCATCCCATGTGCATAGATGCTTTGACTTGTACATGCATGGAATGTGTACGATCATCCTGTTGACAAACTCTATTTGGCCATCCATTTGGGGATGGAAAGTTGTGGACTTCATGAGCTTGGTGTCCAGCATCAACTAGAGACTGGACCAAAATATACTGAGGAACCTGCAACCCAATCTAAGATGATAGACTGTGGGATCCAAAGTGTACCCACACTTGTTCAAAGAATAGTTTAGCAGTGGATTCTGCTATGATATTCTTCTTGCATCCCACCATAATGGCCGTCTTTGAGAATTTATCGATGACCAAAAAACATAGTCCTTTCCATGCTTAGTAGAAGGAAGGCCCAACATGTAATCGATGGAGATGGATTTCCAAGGTAGACTAGGGGTAGACAACAGAGTATAGAGGCCTTGCTTGTTGATGGTCAGTTTGGAAATGGCACAAAAAGTGCGGGATCTAATGTACTTCCCGACACCTTGCCGAAGATTAAGCCAATAGAAATACTTCTGTAGTACTTCCACCATTTTCTCAAACCTGAAATGTTTAGTGGCCTGACTGTAGTGTGCTTCCAAAATCATCTTGGCATGCTCACTTGAAGGAACACAAAGGTGTCATAGGTGGCATAACATAGCATCATAGAGGTGAAAATCTAGAACTTGTTGATCCTCCAGGAGTGTATGGTATGTATGGTCGAATTCTGGGTCACTTTTGTAGAGATGTGGCCAATCAAAAGTCTTGTGCCCATAAGAGTTGAGCATGGTGGTTAACGCCATGATCGGTGGTTGAGTGAGGTAGTCTGTAATGTTATTGGTGCTACCCTTCTTGTGCTTGATATTCAAATGGAACTGTTGCAGGTATGTGGACCACTTCTGATGGCAATTATTCTGCAACTTCCCTTGTGTTTGTATGAACTATAGGGGCTAGTGGTTTATGTGGAAGATTGTTTGCTTCTCCAAAATGAATGCTTCCATTGTTGAGAGGCATGCACAATGGAATACATCTCTTTTTCATAAGCGGGATAATATTGGACTGTGCTTGAAAGTGGCTTGCTGTTATATGCCACTGGATGCCCTTGTTGAGTAAGGTCTGCCCCAATAGCATAGTCAGAGGCATCTGTCTCGATCTCAAATGGTTGTTGCAAGTCTGGTAGTGTGAGCACTGGTGCAAATCAGAGGTGATGTTTCAACTCTACGAATGCCTTTTGTTGAGATTCAGACCAAAATAGTTTTGCTTTCACTTCTCCCTTGGTGACTTGACTCAAGGGCCAAGTGATATGAGTGAACCCCAACACGAAAGTGTGGTAGAAATTGTCATGAGCCAAAAAGCTACAGAGCTCTGTCAGAGTGGTTGGGGCTGGCCAATCCCAAATGACTAGGATCTCAGTTAGATCCACATGCACCCCCTTTTCATCAATAATGTATCCCATATACTGAACCTAGGTCATGCCAAAATTGCATTTCTTCAATTTGGCACACAACTTGTGTTGTCGCAGTGTTTGGAGAACCTGTCAGATGTGGTGGAGGTGTTGTTCCTAACTCTGGCTAAAGATCAGGATGTCATCCAAGTATATCACTACAAATGAGTTGTTGAATGGTCGCAAGATCTCATCCATTAGTCTCATGAAGGTTGCAGGAGCATTCATCAACCCAGAAGGCATAACCAACCATTCAGAAATGCCCTCCTTAGTTTTGAAGGCAGTCTTCCACATATTGGAGGGTTCGACTAGTACCTGGTGATATCCAGACTTCAAGTCGATCTTGCTGAAATATTTTTCCCGCTTGACTTGGTCCAGAAGGTCATCAATCTATGGGATTAGGTACCTATTCCTGACAGTGATCTTGTTCAGCGCCTAATAGTCAATACAAAGAGTAAGGCATAAACATATATCTATTTTTCTTAGTTTTGAATTTTCCATCATGCAGAGCCAAAGTGCTAAATATGTAACCATTTCTAGTATTGCAAAATTTTCATGGAAACTAAGTTAAGGATATTGTACCGAAAATTGTTACTTTTTGGGCTATTTCAAACAACTAAAAACTAAAATAAGTACCATAAGGTAAGACATGCTAAGGTGATTTTTTTATCAATTTTGTGGAAATTTCAAACAACTTAAAGTTAAAATTAGTACCATAAGGTAAGACATACTAAGGTGGATTTTTTTGGTTAGTTTTCACTTGTTTTGAATGTCCCATCGAGCATAGATGAAGGGCTAAGCATGAAATATCATTTCTTGTATTTTTAGAGAACAAATTATTTTGTTCTTGTTTTGAAAAAAGAGCATAAAATGCTGAGGGGACCCACTCAATAATAAAAAATAACCTAAAAGAATAAAATAAAGGATGCATCTGAGGATGTTAACAACTAATTGTGAACACACCGTAAAAAGATATGTATGCTTATCATAACTTGACAGTAAAAATAGTTGTGAGAAATTGGAATAGATTCTCTTCAACTCAATATCAAATTGGATAGTGAAATGATTAAAAGAAATACAACCCAAAGGATATACCAACTATGTAGCTTTTGTTGATACAAAAAAGAAGAACATTTTATCATAATGCTTAAATGCAACACAGTAACTTATTTTATCATAATGCTTCATTGCAACACATTAACTCATTTTATCATAATGCTTCAATGCAACACATTAACTCATTTTATCATAATCCTTCAATGCAACACATTAACTATTAAATATGAAAACATAGCAAAATTCCAGGTTATGCCATGTAAGGGAAATATGTAGTCATGGCATGGAAATTTTTGTTACAGGTAATCAACGATCAAAGATAAAAGTTGAACTAACTTATAACACTATGTGGAAAATTGTGTGAAATTACCAAACATTTTACTTTATCTATATAGTAAAAGGTTTGAAATTATTTGTAACCTATCATGCCTCAATCTTGCATAGTATCAACCTAATAGCATTGTATGTAAGGATATTTGTTACCATGGATTTTTATAAATTATAAGGGAAATCATTAATAAATTAAAGATGTTGCTTCGAGCTGATAATGTAACTTAGTTGTTCATTTTAATTCAAACAACTATCATTTAGAATACATGAATCCCCCAAACATGAGGAAAATACTAACAAACAAGAAATCTTCACCGATTATGAAAAATGAAGCGAGAATATATACCTAAACCAACATTCTTCCTATAACCAATTGAGCTCATTTCCTTAATATCAATGTCTACAGTGAGCATTGAGTACCACAATAGTTTTCATGAATAGTAAATAGGAACACACAATCAAGTTAGTTCATTTGGATCTTAATTTAAGCACATGTAATGTTCATGGTGAAATGAATACTTTGAGAAAACTATTAAGCACATACCTAAGATCAAATCAAAATGTGGGTAGGAAAAAAATCATAGGTTTCAGGAAGACATATCAAATTGGGACATTGAGAATAGTAGCCATGCAAAAGAGGGAAAGATCACCTACTGAAAAAATGTTCAAGTCTTTTATAGTGTGCACATATGCAGATAAAACAAATGACAAGCAATAGCTACTTTAATACTAACAGATTATGATATTTATCATAGTTAAACTTTGCATCGATAAATTCTCACAAATGGTTTGAAAAAACAATGTGTGACAGGTAGCTATGGAAGGAGAGGTGTTGGGAGCACTCCTTGAGACTGATGTAGGTATGGAAGGAGATATTTTGGGAGCACTCCTTGTGGCATATGTACATCAAAAAAATTGCATCAGATGGCAGAGCAGTGAAAGTTGTTGATTCAAAACTAACTACCTATGAACGAGGACATGATCCAGTGATACATCGAGGATGGCGTAAAATTTAAGGGGGGGACTATGTAACTCCCTTCCCTTGTGTAATACATTACTGTAAACCTTAGCTAAGTTAGATCTAGGTGTGATATCCTCTTTGGTGTATTAAATGTTTGTAAAACTAAGATGAGGAAAGCTAGGGTTAAACTATTATACACCTAAGATGAGGAAATATAGGTGATATGTAATAAGAAAAGAAAATGTATTATTAAATAGATTAATAAAATAAATCACTTGAAGGGTAGAGCACCATTAGAGAGGAGATTCTTGCCAAATCCCATGAGGAATGGGATAGAAATGAATCTTTAATGATAAACTTTTAGATATGATTCTAGATAAGCATGGATGGAGTGGATATCCATCTGATGGATGGGAGATAAAGATCCACACTTAAGGAGTTGGACAAAGATAATTATAGTGTGTTGATATTAATGATTTTCATAATGTATCCTTGAATTCATTACTATGCAATGGTCATATAATAGTGTTAAGATAGTTATTATATCTAATATCAAGTGGAAACTCTGGTGCATGTAGAAATTAGACAATAAAAAATGCGGTATATCTATGTTCATGCTTCTATGAAGTAATCAAGGTACCGACAAGTTAGAATGAGTAATCTCGTTATGCATAAGGATTATTCCATTGATTGTATTGAGGAGATCTTGTTGAAGAGTATGCCTAAGAGTATTAGTGTGGTTCATTGCTCTCAATTTAATTCCATTCTTAAGAGTACTAGAGAAAGTTGTTGGAATAATAACCATTCGCATGATAATAAGGTATGTGGAATCATACTTGCGACTTAGCCAAGTTATGAATGGAAGTCTATTATGCTTAATATTCATCCAATATATAAGATTTATTGAGGAAATAAAGAGATCACATCAATGACCGATGTTTAGGGTTATTCAACTTTATTTGAAATTGGTATGAATGTTTGAATGATAGTGTTCATATAATAACTAAAATTAATGTACAAGTAAATACGATCAAAATCTAACTATAATAGAGACAAATTTTTTAAGTTAATGGAACCTAAGAGTGAAATTTTTGGGTAGGCCATGGAGGTACGTTACATGGCTTGTCCAGTAGTTGGGATGACTTTTTCAAATGCCATAATGTATAGTGAGTATCAAAAAATCCATTTAACCTCAAATTTGAGGGGTTAGGAGTGCCATATACAATTGGAAATACCTTGGCATCATCTTTCTAACCATATATATTATGCTCCCATTTGAGCTCGATATTTGAGAAAGTAAACCTTCAAAGATACGGTATCTAAATGGGGTATGATTCTAGTTTTTTTGGGTCATATTGAAAAATATTTTATATCTCCTCATTCCTATGGAATTAGAGGGAGTTCCATATACCATTAGAAAAGTATCATAATATCCTATTTGACTATGTAATTTCCTCTTTAATTTGGACAACCTTTGACATCAATAACAACAATTTTCAACACTGATAAATTCTAAGTTAAGAAAATGAATAATATTCTATAATACATGTGTTGTGATGTCCTATGAGAGAGCTAGTAATAGGTCTAGTTTTATGGTGATTGTCTTACAAATACCCATTAGATGAAATTTCAAATGTCAGTTGAACGATATTATCCTTATTCATGTTCCAATTTTATTTCTTCCATTTGGTTTTTCCATTTGATGGGAAATATATTTGTTATAATTCTGGACCCTAGTACAAGCAACTTGTCTACCATAACACTAATACCAATATTACTTGTCATGATTTGGCCTTGCTTTCCTCCACCCGAAGTTACCAAACCTTCTATGCACTACAATATTCATATTATCTAAACCCTTATCGAACTCATGGATTCCATGCTGAAGAAAAGCAAAATCCTATGGCATATGTGCATTGTAACCTAAAGGTATAATCTAGTGGAGGAAACAAACACATTAATTTGAAAAAAAGAAGAAAATAAGCATGAAAGGGAGAGATACTGGCCTCTAAAGGTTGGGTTAAGCAAATATGGTGATGCGAAGCATTCGATTTTAAAATGAAACATGGGCCTACAATGTAGGGCCTCAGAATAAAACAGTCATGTCTAGTGATTCTCAACAACATAAGGCCCACCAGGCTTGTTGCTATGCTACCTCTTGATGACATTGATCCCACTCCAAAATTGTACACCCCTTGGATTTAAGCTCATTTGTGAAGAATTCCTAATGATGGTGCTAAATTATTTTTCCTCCTCATTTTCACTCCACACATACTTGGCTACCACCCTTGAATGTTGACCAAGTGCTCAATATTTAGCTCAAAAATATTTTTTCTCAGAATGACTCGAAACATAAACGAGCACGTGATTCTCGACAAAATTATCCCAACGCAACTCATTTCACTGAAATCCAAGTTCGTATGAGGAAGACATCATGTTGTGTCTGCTTTACGAAGCAGAATAAATTTAAAAGAAAATGCACAATCAGATGTTCGTACTACTAACATGGCACGTGAGTGCGCAAGGTCAACAGTGGTCAAAGGTCCAATTAGGCATTTACAAGCGTCATATTTTGGTTGGTTATCAAATGTGGTGACTTGGCATGATTTTTTTGGTTAATGGGGGACCAACAAGGAGGAGAAAAGTGGCAAGCTTGGAGGCCACCACATGTCCCTCCCCAAAGGTCGACTCAACATGCAGTGTAAAAATATTTTTTGGCAGAGTGGGGGGTTAAAACCAAGACTTGCACCAAACAAACATAACACATTTTCATTACACCACCGCATTACAACTTAACTATTATGTTTACCACACCTATTTAAAGTTTAATGTAATGTGATTTTAGGGTTTAGGTTTTAGGGTTTAGGGTTTAGGGTTTAGGGTTTATGATTTAGGGTTGAGGGTATAGGATTTGTAACACTTCAGTAAATGCTTTTAATAAAATCTTAAATAAAAGTTACAAAACACTTTTTAAGATGTCATAAAATTCCTAGGTTTTAGTGTTTAGGGTATATTTTTTGCAATTTAGGGTTTAAGATTTATAATGCTTTATCAAATGATTTTAATAAAATTTAAATAAAAGTTACAAAACAATTTTTAAAATGTTATAGAATGCTTTGGGTTTAAAGTTTACAGTTTAGGATGGAGGGTTTAGGATTTAGGGTTTGGCATTTAAAATATTATAAAATGATTAGGGTTTAGTGTTTGTAACACTTCAGTAATGCTTCTAATAAGCACTTAGAAAAAGATTACAAAATGCTTGTTAAATTGTTATAGAATTCTTAGGATTTAGTGCGTAGGGTTTAAAATGTTATAAAATGATTAGGGTTTAGGGTCTGTAGCAATTTAGTAAATTCTTTTAATAAAAACTTAAGTAAAAATTACAATACACTTTTCAAAATGTTATAAAATGCTTTAGTTTTAAGGTATACTATTTAGGTTAGGGCTTGTGGTTTATCGTTTATGGCTTAGGGTTTATAACACTTTATTAAATTATTTTAATCAACACTTAATTAAAAGTTACAAAAACACTTTTTAAAATGTTGTAAATTGCTTAGGGTTTAGGGTTTAGGAATTGGTGTTTAGGGTTTAGAGTTTATAACACTTCAGTAAATGGTTTTACTAAACACTTCAATAAAAGTTAAAAAATTCTTTTTAAAATGTTATAAAATTCTTATGTTTTAGGGTATAAGGTTTGGTGTTTAGGTTTTAGGGTTTAGGGTTTAGGATTTATTAAAATGTTAAGAAATTATTATTGTTTAGGATTGAGGGTTTGGGTTTAGAATTTAGGGTTCAGGGTCTAGGGATTATAACACTTTACTAAATGACTTTAACAAACACATAAATACAAAATAAAAATTTCTTTTTAAAATGTTATAAAATGCTTAGGGTTTACGGTTTACAGTTTTGGGTTTAAGGTTTAAGGTTGGCAGTTTAGGGTTTGGGGTTTAGGGTTTAGGGTTTAGGGTTTGGGGTTTACTTTTTAGATTTTAGGGTTTACGATTTATAACAACTTAGTAAATGCTTTTAATAAAAAATTAGATGAAAGTTCTAAAATGATTTTTAAAGCATTATAAAATGCTTACAAAATGCTTTTTAAAATGTTATGAAATTCTTAGGGTTTCAGATTTAGGGTTTGGAGTTAGCGTTTAACGTTTAGGGCTTATAAAACTTTAGTAAATTGTTTTGATAAACACTCA
>APFE030647092.1:0-12064 GCA_000404065.3 Pinus taeda
AGAGAGAGAGAGAGAGAGAGAGAGATACAAACTCATAGTATAGTTATAATCAAGGAGAAAAAATCTTACCTTAAATTGTAGAAGGCAGAGAATTTTTTCTATCCCTTGGAGCCACAAACAAAACATGAAATTAAAGAGGAAAATTAAAATTTCAACGTAAGAAGGAAGAATTGAGTTAGGGTTAGGCAAATAATTTTTTTTACTTGACATGGTATCATGAAAAACTAGTTCTTGCACCACTTACAACTAAAGAACCCTAGCCCAAAAGAACCTACGATTTGTTGTGATCCCTTGAAAGAGTAGTAGCGGGGAAAAAGCCTAAAAATGAGAATCAAAATATTGTAATTACATGAGAGGTAAATGTACTCAAAAGCATTTATTTTGAACCGATAAAAATTATACTCTGCAAGTTCCTACAGAGAAAGGAAAATAAACCTAACCTGAAGAAGCACATAACTCATGGTTGTCATCAGATCTCGTCATTGAAGTCATGACAATCTGGAAAACCCAAATAGAGACAAAGAGTCAAAATTTGTAAGGGTAGAAACAAGTGTAAGAAGATAAAAGAGGACTTGGAGTTGTAGAGCTCATCCTCAAATGAGAGAGAAAATGAGACAGGGGCAACAACAAGGTGAGGGTAGTTACACCAAAAACAACTAAAAACCCACACAACTATTGATCAAAACCATAATATTTGAGTATCATTGATGACTGGACACGTCAGGCACTCAATATTCAATGATTAATTTTCTAGTGTTTTGCCATGCAAGGCTTCACATTATATTACAACTTGTGAGGTCTAGGAACTTTAGGTGTTAAATTATATTAGGTTATGAGGTTACAATATGGAGGTATTGATTAATCTATTATATCAACCTTACTAAAAATAATGTTGTGAATCATTGATGTCATATGAAATCCATGCAGAGAAATTGATTTGTCTATGTATGCCACTATGGCTTCACAGTATCGCCATGAATGGTGGATTAAAAACTAAACCCTTCCATAATTTTGTATTATCCTTATAACCTAAGCTATAAATATCTTAATGTGTGAGGGATAAATATCATATTATATATGTATCTAGGAGAGCGTAAACCTTCTTGTAAATTAAAACAATAAAAAATGTGATATCATTTATGCAAAGTGAAGGTACACATAAGAGTGTGTGTGAGCGTGTGTGCATAGAAAAAAATTAAAACACTAGACATACAAATATACTCAGGCCAGGAGCCAAAGCGTAACTTGGAGATATGAGATGTTGGTATTGTTTGAATATAATGTAACTCAATAATATAGTTATTCATGATATGATATATATAATATAAGTATATGGTATATATAGTATATATATAATATAATATATCAAGTTGGTTATCACTACTTGGCATTTCTTGAGATAAAAATGATTATGTATGTGTAAGATTTCCTATTTGAAAACGGTTTAATAAGAATTAAAAAATCTCTTGCATCATAATGGGATATTAAGAGGTTGTAATGAGGTATGTTACAATGAACATTGAAATAGAATTTTAAATATTTCTAGTAACAGTTTAACATAAGAACTTCAATTTCAGATAGATGTCCACATTCGCTTCCACTTTAAATGAAGCTTAGGAAGAAGGATTATTGGAACTTTATTTCACCTTATTTGGATCCTTTTTTGGGTACTTTTCTAGATGTTAGTCTCCTCAAGATTTGCCATTCAAGAAGGATTCTATGTTAGGGATCCCAAACACATTGAGAAGTCAAAAGATACTCTTTAGAGGTTCCATGAGGATCCTATTTTGTGAGAGAATTCAACAACTTGTTTTTCTAGCTTTGAGAGTATCTCCTTTGAGTCATCCCACTAATTTTTATAGTGTTGAATCACTAAGTCTAGAGTTTGAAAGCTTCTTTCGTATAACAAATCTAGATTATACAACTTTCCACAAAATCCCCAGAATATTTACTCTAATATCAATATGATCTATAAAATACCATAGTTATTATAGTGGAACAATTCATCATAATATATCTTATAAGTCTATACTATCCCTTGTCATGTAGTCTCTTTCTTGAGATAGAAACTAATATTGTTATCTTAGAAGATGAAACACTAAAATAAATTAGGTCTCCAAGGGAAGAAGTTAAATAAAATAACACACAAACCACACAATGAACACAAGATGTACTTTAAGGAAACATAATATGAGAAAGCCAAACAAGAAGGTCAGGAATGTAACTTGCTCATTTCTTCTTAGCAAATAAATGAAAAGAAAAGAAAGTGAACTAAATATGGATTTTCCATAGGAACTATGGCCTAAATTTCTATAGCAAAATATTATATTTTTCTTTTTCCTAATCCATTACTCCATTCGATACTTTTGCACAACTATGAAACAATAATAAACAAAAATAGGAGTTATATGCATTCCTATCCTAGTGGCTTAATATTTAACAATGTCTTGATAATCATCAATGGTTGGAAATATGGTTCCTATTTGAGTTGCGGTTTTCTACTCTCTCAAATCTTAGTGAAATTCCACTTAATAGTAGATAATGATGCATGAGTAACAGAATTTGATGTGATGCCCACTCCAAAACATTGTAGTGAATGAGATGGTTCAACTTATGAGGAAAATCTTCCTTGTTCAACATCTAATTAAGGTGATGCTTGTGTTGTTGAAAAACTCTTATTATATAGAATAGTTTACAGGGATTAATAACTTCATTTGAAAAGATTTAACCCATAAAATTCTCATCTCATGTAGCAAATAAAATTTTACTATTTTGACTTCCAAATTATGCTAATTAAACTTACTTTTAAATTAAATCTATTTTTTCCATATAATATATATATAATATATATACTTATACTTACTTTTAATATAATATACTTTAATAATCCATAAAAAATATGCTTCTTTAGAGTTGTATCTTAAATGTAATTAAAAATTCCATTTCATTATTAAAAAAAAATTCTATAATAAAAATAACATTCTTAATTTATAAATTCTATATAGTCTTTATCTAAATGTACATTTTATTATAAATTTTAAAGTATTTAAAAAATAAACCTAATTAAATAAATTATTAACTTAGAAACTAACATAAGAGGAAAACAGCGTTGTAAATAATTTTTCCCCATCCTGTATTTTTTTTAATCAATTAAATTAATAAAAATATTAATTATAACCATTTGAAGATTTTAATTTTTATGGTTACATCAATTTTAAAAACAAAATAAATATTTCTCCTAATATTTTAGTGCTAAGTCATTTTCACACCATAAACCACATAAAAAAATCTCTTTCAAAATAAATATTTCTCCTAATATTTTAATGTTAAGTCATTTTCACAATAAACAAAATAAGGGAATGTTTTTCACTTACTTAGATAGACTTATATAATTAAAAGTTTGTTATAAGGGAATGTTTTTCACTTAGATAGACTTATATAATTAAAAATTTGTTATGATATATAGAATTATAAAATTACGTCAACTTTTTATGGTATATTTTTACATTTATTACAATAATGTTTAGTACATCATTTTTATTTTTATAATATTTTGGAAGAAAAAAAAATAAAAAAAAATTATAATAATTATTATTTCAAATAAGTTTAATTATTTTAAAATATATGAAAGAACATAATAATTAGTAATATTTTGGAAACTTGTATGTAGTGTTTTAATTTTTTGGTTTATATATTGATTAGTGAACTAATCAGTATTATATATATTTAAATTCAAATTATGAAGAAAGTTACATATCACTTTAATATTTTGTTAACTATTTCTTTAATTCGAGTAATAATCTTATAATTTTTGTTATTAATGTTGTAATTTGAAATTTTAGTTTATTAAATTTGGGAATAAGATTGAACATTAAGCACACATTTGAATGTAGAGTTCCTCATAGTTTGTGAGGGCATAATTATTTTCTTGAAACTTTTTGGAGTCTATTTGATGTGTTGAATTTCCAATTTTTTTAGCAAAGAAAATGTGATGCACCCACTTACTATTACCCTTAAATCATCAACACTCAAATGTTACCAATGAGATAGATTCACATTCTTATGTATATCTTAAATTTTACAAATAATACAAATCAGGAAATTATGATGGTTCTATAGAATCAAAGTCCACTAGGGTGGAGGATACCTTCAAAAAAAGTTAAGCCCCCAAAAAAATTGAAACCACAAACAAACAAAAAAAAGTAAATAAATAAATAAATAGTTACCTAGATGTGAGACTGGACATTCCTCTTGTGCCTACCTAGTATAATTATTATTATCACACAATGACCTCGAGGAAGAAACACCATTGAATGATAAGAAATAACAAACAATGCTTAAAGCATGTGGTTGATAGGCTCATATTGCTTCACAAAATACAATGTATGTTTGATGAGGTCTAAAATGTGCACTATGTGACCATCTATGACATCAATCAAGGTTTCCATGCGAAAATTTAAGGATGATAAATGTGTCATAGTAAGAACTAATAAATTAGAGGATTGATTCTTGTAATGTGCCATTAATCACAAAATACCCGCTTTTTAAACTAGATCCATAGTTTGTTGACCAAACTATTGTTTGGTTGTTTTACTTAAGACATGATAGGAATTCATGGAGCACAAGAAGATACCTTCTTGCTTACTTCAAGGTAGCATTGAAGCCTCGGCTAATCTTCTACCATTGAATTCTGGACCATATGATTAAAATGAATTCTCAATCTGCAATTGCTATAATTGATTGGACGCTAATTGCGTAGGTAATTTTGAGTCCTTGTTGGATATCATAATCTTATTCCGCGTTGTTGAGAAAAATATGAAAGACTCCAAACATAATATATTTTAGTTTTCCATCTAAAATCTATGATGATCCCATGGTACATGCCCCAAACACAAAAGAATATATACTATCAAATTTTTAATATCTTAAAAATAGTAACTACTTGAAGATATTTTTAATAACATTTTATTCATTGTTTAAAAATTATAATTTTAACTTTGATTTTAGAAATATTTTCTAATGTGAAAAATGTATTATAAGATAATATATTTTTTTTGTAGGAAAGTATAGAGTATTATATTAGCAAAAAAATTCTACATAGAGTACATTCAAAGAATCCATCTAGGTTCAGGTGACTGAACCCTGCCTTCTACCCCTATAGGGGAAACTAGAAAGGCTACTGAGCAAAAAGAATGGCTTGATTTTAAGTCCTAGTGCATATAAAAAAACAAAAAATAAACCATTTTATAGTCATATATGTGTCATGAACCTGCATTTAAGACTGGAAGAGGGAATAACAAAGAAAAAAGATAGAAAAAACTAGAGAGTGGGATGATATGATCATGTTATACATTTTCCTTTGGCTCAAAAGATGCATGCTCAGCTTGAGTGCCATCAACTTTATCACCTTCATTTTCCATATCAGGTGTTTACTTGACAATGACGTAGCCATAGGTGTTGTGGCTATGAGGGGGAGGTTTCCTTTCAAGAGGAGTCTAATAAATGCCCTCCCTAGTCACCATAAACTATTGCTCAAGTTTGCCTCTTTCACGACTGTCACTTGCAAAAATGATAGAATGGGAGGGAGATAAGATTTGATGAGAGAGCACATCAAGAGGTTGTTGCTTTGAAGACATGTTTGGAGCACTAGAAGAGGTTGAGGAAGATACATTGGAAGGGTAATCGAACCCAATGCTTTGCGAGAGGCGAAAGAACACAGTTATGATATAAATGGCATAAGCGTTGGCCTCAACTACATAGCATTCAGCATGGGTGTGAGTTGGGTCATAGTGCCCAAGCTACCTCACCAGAACATTGTGGATGGCCCAAAGCTCATCCCCAATTCTTCGCCTCTCGACAACTTCTATGGTGGCAAATCTTCATCTAATATGTTTTAGAATATCTAGGTCGAAGAGAACTAGGTGGGCATTGCACCAAGGAGAATTGGGAGGGCACCCTCTCCACCTGCCAACATGATGAACACAACCACATTCTCTCACTATGGCTACTTGTAGGAAAACAAGAATGTTGGGGGGATGACTTTGGATAACAACAACATTGGGTGCTTGGTATGGCCAACTATCTTTGGTTTCAAAAAGTTGCATTGAGGAATGAGGAGATTGTTGATGGAGTAGAGGAATTAAGATGGAAGGGATCATTAAGTGGCATGTGATGTCGGACAGGAGAAGAACCATCACGATGGTGTAGGTGAGGAGGGTGAAATCAATCTTCTAAGAAAGAATGTTGTCAGTGTGCATAAGATCATATGAATCCCTTTCACATTGCTACCAGATGGTAGCCGAAATCATGTTAGAATTGAATGCATTAATGAGTGGCGAATGGAAAATTAAGACACGGATCCAAGTGATTATAAGATAATATTATTAACCATTATCCAAATCTATAATTTTCAAAGAAATCTATCCTACCTAAAATAATTAGGTAACTTATTTCCATACATACAAAAAAACAACTGTTAAAAAATAAAACTCATTTTAAAATCTCAAGTTAATATCTCAACCATACCCACTATTTACTATAATCTATCAACTTTATAAATTAATATAAAACAAAAAAATATTTTAGAAATACTCACCATTTACTATAATCTATCAATTTTATAAATTAATATAAAACAAAAATAAAAAACATAAAATGATAAAAAATAAAAAAACAAAAAAAAATATTGATTTAATATAATAAAACTTTGATCAAGGAAAGGAAACTATTTATGGAGATGATTTATCCCAAATCTAGTGGTTAAAATTGCAATACTCCAACTCAATACTATTATCTAACCATAATTCGCACTATTATCTAACCATAATTCATGATGGATGGAGGGTACCAAAATTACATTTAAAGCCAACACATTGATTAGAACGTAGAAATTTGTGTTCATTAAATTCGTGTTATTTCTTCGTAGGGTCGCCCAAATTTGGTTTGACCCTATTCACTCTTTAAACAAGTAAAAAATCATTGAAACCTACTCTTCAATCTTAGCACCAATGATATATTACCATATATTACATATAACAACAAATACTGGAATGAAGCTTTCGTAAGTAACACAGTGAGTCCTTTTATTACGAAGTACAGAAAAGAAGACTTATAATTAGAGGCTACAAAAATTTGTCATGGAAAATAAGAGACTAAATAACATGCAATGACATGCTAGATAGTTTTAGCGATGTACTGCCTCATTACATTACACAGTTTTAGCGATGTACTGCCCCATTACATTTAACAAGAAGAGGAGCAGTAGGAGTTGGATTATTACATTTAACAGGAGGAGGAGGAGGAGCAGTAGGAGTTGGATCATTACATTTAACAGAGGAGGAGGAGGAGGAGTAGTAGGATTTGGATCAGTGATACGATGACGTGGTGGAGAGTCAGAGAGAAATGTAAAGCAAGACTTGAAGTTGTTTAGGAGAGTCAGAGGGAAATGAAGCAAGACTTGATGTTGTGGAGAATTGAAGATACTATGGCTGCCTTCACTTGCCCTCTCTATGGAATGTTCCTTTCCTCAGAAGAAGCCATGTGTATGTGCCCTCCTTTGGGATCAATCATAAATATAGTCATGTTGAGTGTTTTTGTGGCGTGCCGAAAGTGTGTTTGAATTATTTTGATAGCTCAATGCCCTTGGGTCATGGTTTCTTAGACCACAAGTTAATACTCCAAGCCACCAAGTGGGAAACAAAGCCAACAAGTTGGGAAATGGGCTCGACCATGATTGAACATGGGTCTGTAGTTATCCATTTGTATGCTCTAGGATCAATGTTAAGCTTTGTCTTAGTGTATGAAAACAAAGCCAAAGCACTGGCAAAAAGATTGTCAACTTTAAATCATTGATGGTCTTGAGCTCCTCAACACCATGGGTTTGTAGTTATCCCTTTGTATGCTCTGGGATCAATGATAAGCTTTGTCTCAGTGTATGAAAACAAAGCCAAAACATTGGCAAAAAGATTGTGTATATACTATATATAAGCTTGCCACTTAAATATTATGTGATTTAACAAGGGCTACATAGTAGCTAGTGGCTACCACTTAGTTTAAATGTAATTAAATCAAAGTAAAAATATTAAATTCAAGTTAGTATTAAGGTTTAGAATTGGGCCAATTTAGATTCCAGTGATTGGTATATTGAGGTATTTAGTTACTTATAATTCAACATCATTTACCTTGTTTACATGTTTGACCAAAGTAATAGGTGGTCAACCTATTACCAAATGCCTAATACCTGGAGGCATTTTTTTTCCATACAGTCATAGGCTTTAAAATCAAATTGGAAATGTTTTCTAAAATATGATCAAGCAATTTACAAAAATAATGTACAACATTTTTTTTAAATCAAAGTTTATTTGGAATACAACCATAGACTTTAAAATTATATTAGAAATGTTTTATGGAATGTGATCATGCAAATTTTGTTTTATACTATGTTGTATCACATTTTCTCATTTTGGAAAAATTTGTGTTTCATTTTATTTTATTTAATGATGTAAATTTTGATATAATAAATAATAAAATAGTCTATGTAATTCAAAAATAATAAACAATTAATATAAAAATAATGAAAATTTTTTTATTAATAAAATTTTAATCAATTAAATATCTAAGATAATATTGGTTAAAAAATAAAAATCAAATTAAAATAATCTCTTAATTCAAGATAACTAAAGGCTCTTTTAGTCCTTGGATGATGGATGGTGTTCATTCCCAAACACTGAATGAATCACAAATATTACAAACAATTCCAACAAACAAATATGAATATTGTGAAGCGTCCAAACCACATAATAATATAATGAAACTTTTAAAAATTTGAAAAATATATGGAAGTTTATTTTCCAATATTTTTTCCAGAATTTGGACTCATATCATCCTCTCCGCTCTTATAAAAATAGTAACCATTATAATCTAATAGTATAATAAATTTAGGTATAATATATTACTTAAATTAATTTATATAATTAAAATTAATAAATAAATAAACTTCTATTTAACAATCATGAAATTAATCAAATTAAAATAATGTTAATGGAAATTAAAATCAATTAAAATAATGTTAATTCAACGTCAATATTGTATTTCATTGAAATATTGAAAATTATTATATTTAACTAATTAGTATATTGTTCTTTAAGATGTAAAGATACGATTCACATGTCTTATTTGGCACAACTTATGATAGTGGATAAATAAATCAAAAAATATCTTGATACTCTATCAGAGAAAAAATAATGTATATCACCGAATGGACGTGCGTGCATTTGAGGTTTGCAGGTGTTATTTTTTTTTTCTGAGGTTACAAGTTTGATTTTCCACATGTGCAAAAAGCAGAGTCGTAACCCAAATCTAAGACACATCTAATAGGATTAAAGTGAAAAGTGAAAAGTTACCATAAAGAAAGTTGATTAATCATAATCGACCAACCAATGAAATTTGATTTTTTTTCTCAATTCTCATGCTGAATTGGTAGAAAGGTTCTCCGGCAAAAATTACCTTCTCTACCCTGTCAAAAGTACATTCCTTTAATCAACATTATCGCCATAGTGATCGTAGCCTTAGTTCTTAACATAAGAATTATGTGTTGCATTGGAACATATATGAATATTCTATTTTATTGAAAGCTCTATCTTTGGAACATGAAGGGAACCAACGTTACTTTAGTGCTTTTTATTCCAATAGATTTTGGTTGTGTGATTTCATGTAAGTTGAATGTTTATAGGAATATATTAATTTATGTGATTTTTTTTATTGATACAATAAATTAATTTAATTATATAGATTAAATGATTCACATTTCACATTATAATTTTATTTTAAATTATTAGTAATTATATTGATTGCAAATTATTATTATTTTTAAATAAAAGAGAAATTTACCATAATTATGTGATTAAATATGATATATTGTTGTTCTTGGTGTTGGTGATTGCCATGAAAATGAAGACTTGTGAGAAAGAAATCCAAGTTTCAATTCTTGAGGATGTAATCCATTCTACAAAGAGGAGGATAGGTCATAGGCTCCATAAAACAACTCTTATAGGCCCCATAGGTTATAGTAGTAACAGCCAGAAACCATTCTCTGACCATACTAGCCCAGTTGTTGATTCCTCTGGATACAAAAAAAAATACTAGATGTTGTTTTTATTCTTGTATATACCTACTATGTATGTCTTTTGTGAATTACTTGTGTTTAGTCCTAAATAATTCATATGTAAACCATTATGTCTAATGCCATATACATTCATATGTTTATATGTTGTGTCATATAATCTATGGATTTATGTTTGGTTGTAAGAATGTTTTGAGCATGCTAATTGATACATAATTGAGTGAATTTCATGAGATAATTATGGAATTTTTGACTTATCAATGTTAGTATGACATTTAAAACATATGGGAATGCTAAGGACTCCTATAGGAACAATTGTGTATTTGAGGAGCAATGTTTTGTCATTTTTGTAGTGAAAAGACTTAGAGGCCTTCCTTGAATGAAAATGTTAAATTGGTTGTAATAAATGTCTAATTTGGTCTAACTATTGAACTTTACCTACCTAGGCCTTGACCCATTACTAAGGGTTCTAGAGCAACACAATCTATGGCTTAGTGGAATGTATGAGGTTTGCAACCAATTGGTGTTAAATTCAAAAGAAATTTACCATAATTATGTAATTCAATACTGAATGTTACTTATATTTTTGTGTATACCTACTATATATTTCTTTCGTGGATTACTTATGTCTAATGTTAAATATATCTTATGTATTTCACTATGTCTAGTTCCATATGCATTACTATGCTTAGATGTTATCATATAATATGTGGACTTGTGATTGATTGCAATAAATGGTTGATGCCAAATGTACCCACTTCTCTATAAACATGGTGGCCCGATTCATAATTTTGTTTTCAATTACCCTAACTCTCCTTCAAATTCGATGTGTGAGAATTCCACAATTCTCTTTGAATCACAACTACGGATCAACCTTTTCTCATTTGCTCAACATTGTCATTTCAAAGACAAGCAAACTATGTTCTTTATCAAGTATGCACAAAACCTTATATTTATAGCCTTATCTCTCGTGCACTAAATTGTATCGAGTCATATGGCTAAGGGCTAGAATCAAGGTCTAACTCAAAAGGAATTTAACTCTTCTAGCTTGGAATGTCAAATTTTCCCCATTGTAACTAAACTTGTTCAAACCCCAAATTAATTTCACATATCTGGAGGTGATAGCGTGCCCCCATATATTCTTGCAACTAGATAACTTATAGGCCTAGATCTACTCCTATCCTAGAAAATTGTGTTATGTCTTAGATCGTGTCCACGCAAAATATAATACTACTTGGATAAATTAGACTTCGACCCGGGATCTAAGTAATCTGCCCCTTTTCCTTGCTTCATTCTTGTTTGGATTACTGAATATGATATGAGTTGAATAACACTTGATTTGGGATCCAAACCTCATTTCACTTCCCCTTTAGTTAAACCACCAGATACTCCATTTAACTACATAAATTTTATACATGGTTTCCAAGGGTTAATTCTCCTCAATGTCTATGTTGACTCTTTAATCTAGGGATCAGGAGTTATGACCCTGTACATCACTTCAAACTCACTTGATAGTTGGATACTCCATGAGACTTTATACACTTTGGGAAATTGTTGTGTGTACACTCCTCTTTGAATCCAAATTCAATTATAGTCCATTGCTTGCACTATAATTTAACCCAAATATGTTACCAGCCAGATTGACACACTTCCCTCAATAGAATGATTCATGTCTCCATCTATTAATAGATCTAGTATATAAATGGATGTTCTCTAAATCTAACCTTTATAAACTTATACACCACATCACATATTTCGATAACTCAAAAACTTCATCTTCTAACCATAGACTCTGTGATCTTGGACAAAGTTAATTTAACTGCGAGAAATGATCCTTTTGAAAACACAAAATTAATTTTGTATGCATTCAATTCATATATTAAACAACGAATAGCATAAATTTATTAACTCAATATGAAAAGAAAGACTACATAATCATAAGAA
>APFE030647095.1:7756-21804 GCA_000404065.3 Pinus taeda
ATAGAAAGATGGACTTCAGTTCACCTCTATTCTAGAGAATAATTTGGAGATTGCCATGAAACTGCAGGTTCCTAAATATGTCAAGAACAGAGTTATAGAAATACTAATTGGCTCTCTTATGCACCAATGTTCTTGGATCATATGCCCATTTTGTATGGAATGTCTACTAAGTGGTTCCAGTTAATGGGGCATTGATTTGCGTGTTCAATATATTCTTATTCTTTATCAAAGTATTTTTTTGCTCTATTTGCTTTCTTCAATTTGTGCCTTACGGCGTCTCCTTTGCAACATCTGGTGCAAATGCTAGTTTTAATTTTTTTAATTAATGAACAACACGAATATTCTTCATCGTATAACGTGATTGACGACTCTGATATATTTATGTAATTATAATTGTAGTGATATTGTAATTATATTTTTGTAATGTAGTTTTTAATAAAATTGAGTTTAGGGAATTTTAATTTTTAGATAGAATTGGTGGATAAGATTTGATTGAAAGAAAATATTTTTATCCAATAATATGAAAAAAAAGTTGAATAAATTTTCAGTTTCCAATAGAAAAATAACATATTTAATATACAAATAATTTATTTCACCATCGGTTAATCACACACCGCTTGTTGACATATTCTGAGTTCACAAATGAGATTTTGGTACACTACTCAATCCTTTAATCATGTGAACAGATTATGTGTTCATGAAAATTTAGAGACAATATTGAATAATGGAAAGTAAAATCAATCTCATTGCAGGTGTCACGCTCCCAATTCTTTTTTCGTTAATTGACAAGTATATGGCACCACCTAAATAGTTAACATGTTCCATTGTTAAGTTACTTTGCGAACTACGCCTAACATTCATCATCTTTCATTAACAACATTAATGTGCGGAATCTATTAACATTATAACATCATCATAAACATTCATAAAACAATAGAGAGTGCACCATTCATATGCAATAATAATCTTTTATTATGAGTTGAAGAATTTACAAATGACCGGGAGCGAAGCTCCACCGACGTTTTACCTGTGTCGGGCACCAACCTCGTGCACGCCTTGCACGGTGGTCGCACCCCCACTTTAGTGTTTCAACATACAAGTTTTCTTGCCTGAGTTGGGCGAGCGCGCCCTCACACGACCCTCCACCCAAACTCCTCAACCGAGCTTGTGTCAACCGGCGCACAGGTGCCTTCGTGCACCCTCCACCTGCACACACAATTGACGGGCGGGCGCCTACCCGCACCCTCCACCCGCGTTTACCTCTGAAAGAGCAGGCGCTTTCATGCGACCCACGACCCGTGTTACCACCATTCAACAATCTTCGTGCAGACTTCCGTGTAGACTTGCCCAGCGAGCAGGCACATAACCTGCGGTTATGTGCGTCCTTGCTGCGTCTCTTCTCTACCCTTCGCACTTCTTTCTTGGATGAGTGATGTTCGAATGAATGATTTCACCATACTTCCATCCGCCAATATATTTGATGGGCAGCGGGGGTTGTGCCACCCGGCCAACCCTCTATTCCATCCTCCAACTGACTCATCCATTTGCAAAACTTCGCCCGAAGTGCAGGTCGGCCCGCCCATGGCACGAGATTGCCCCACCTTAACTCCCCTTGTTTGCTAACATCACCTGGTCAGCCCACGGTGCAAATCTCCATCTTGCAGCATATAAGTGAGGCAACCAACTCATCCACATATGATGTCTGTTAGGATATTTCGACACGTAGGAATAGTTAAGTATAACTTGGTCTAGTATAGAGTTAGGTAAAGTGTGTTTCTTTAGCATGTACATTTGTAACTTACAATCCGACGGTCACTATATGTAGTGATCTGACGATTCATTCTCTCCTCGGTATTACCGACACTTGATCCGTGGCTTGACACCCGATTGGTCCATGAATTCTATTTAAAGCGCATGGAGGGTCATTTGTAGGTTCATCATGCATGAGAGAAGCTTATGTAAAATTTTCATTCTTTTATTAATAAATTGCCTGTAGTAGCCACGTTGGCGCAGGCCGTGGACTGTTTCCCTCTCTGAGGGTTTTAACCACGTCAAAATACTGGTGTATTGATCTGTGATCTATTTGTGAGCGGTGTCCTTTTGGTGTTCTGTCTGAGGAACTTACCCTGTAAATTCCTACAGTATTCTCTAACCTATATGCCAGTAAGAAAATGATACCTGCCATGACGGGTCTATGGTCATGGAACCAAAAATGATGTCTCAAAGAAGTATCCAAAATTTATTGAAAAGACAACTCATTCTGAACAATCCAAGCCACAAGGTCAAAAAGTCCATAAGACAAAAATCAATTTTTGAAAAAATAATTTTTATTTTTCAACTTATATAATGACTTTTGGACTCACAATTTTGTCATTTATGTTTTGAGCAAGGAGCTATGGATACAAACCCAAACAAGCTTCCTCCAACCAATTGAACTTCTTCAAATCACTCTAAAACTTCCAGGTAACCCTTATATCCCGCTTTTAATTATTTGTGTTACTTTTTAAATGTTTTTTTCAAGTTTTGACCATAAAAAAATATGTCAAAATTTTCAACTCCGCGTACACGTGGGATGAATATGGGTAACCCACGTATATGAGGGCCCTACATGTGACTGTGTTAAAAGGAAACCTGCATGTGCATGATTAAAAACTTTAAAACATATATCTAATGGTTTGAAACATCTTTTTGGGCAGAATGACCATCACCTGGCAAAAAAGAGAGCATAGTGCTATAGATAATCAAGTAATGGAGGACCAAAATGCTTTGGATGCTTTAAGAGGTTGTGCCTTGCTAAAATTCTTTAAGATGCTAAATATGAAATCCAACACACGATTGATTGAGATTTTGATTCATTACTAGAGTCCAGAGGATGACGCATTCATGATCGATCAGAAGCCCCTAAGGATGGATATATATCGAATATATATACTTTATTACTGGTCTTTCTTGAAGGTGAGAGGTGGTGCATTCGACTGGCAGGATGATGGGTCGTCTTACTATAGAATACTATGTCCACATATACTATCCCAATCATCCTGAAAAGATTAGAAGTCAAATTCCAATCAAACACGTAGAGAGCTTGTCCTTGAAGATTTTACTATTTACCATTTCTGGGGTAAATAGCTCTGCTGCTTTACATCAGGCCTCACGAGTATCTATGAGCCTAGCAGTGGAATGTCTCACCACAGTGTTTGATTGATGCACACCTCTACTGACCAATATGAAGAACCAACTGACCTCCATTCAGAAGGGTCAAACAAAGAATTTTGGATATGGCACAATCTTATGCTCATTCTTCCTTGAGAAATTACCTGGGCTTCGACCCAAGGTATTATCGACTATCAGCAACCCTAGAGATCCACGAATGGGTAGGTGGGTTGACCTAATGAAACATCTTAGGGGTGGCGATGTGCCCAGGAAGACTTTTGACGACGATTTTTTTGCATGGTGGGATCAACAGGTCATCACAGTTGATGACAAACCCTATGCTAAGATGGATTTACGAGGAGATCTAGATTTACTGTTACCACCAAATGTAGCATTGGGTGCCATAGGTAACAATTTTTAAATTTTTAAGATTTTTTAAGATTTTTTATTTTTTTTTAAATAAACTTAAAAATATTTTTGATGAGACAAAACACTTACAAAATATATTGATCATGTTTTAGATGTGGGACCAGTGAGACTTGACAGATTTCCCAGACATAGGCATCACATGAGAGATGCCAAAGGGGCTGCAACTGAGACGGAGAGAGTTCTTCATGCAGTTTAGAGGAACTTGGTGAGGCTGACTCACCAAGTACCCATCATAGCCATAGAGGATCTACCCAAGCAGATGCAACGTCACGTGGTAGGAGTACCATGGGACTGGGTTCGACTATTCCAGTGTGTATCAATGCTGTTGTTTATTTTCTGGCTACTCATCCTAAGCCAACTAGATAGATGATTAGATATTTTCATGATTGGACATGGTGATGGACATAAACCCAGATTTTGTAGTGCATTTTTTCCCAAATTTTTGTATATTATTTTGGAAACAAACACTCTATCTATATACAGTAGATTTTATGATATATTCAGATGACATTTTGATTATTTTTGATGTTTTTTTAATTTGATGAATGATGTATATGCCAATCTAATGCTTGATTAATAATAGAATCTTCTAATGAAGTTTTTGATCGTGGAATGTGGACATATGTGATATAAACAAATGGTCGTTGCAACAATCTCACTCTCAAAAATTGGCCATATAAATAGGAATCTCATATCCAATAAGTGTTATTTAGATGAGATACCACCATTTGTGAGTCTAAATAAAACACTAACGAATCAATACCAAGAGATATTGCTTCGGATAGAAAATTAATAACGGCAGTATATTCGGCAATATTATTCGAACTAGGATCGATACATACTCCTCTCAAAACCATCAACTGGTCAGATGGATAATAAATCACCCAAGCCATGGAAGCAAGGTTTTGGGTATGCCTACTCGCACCATTAGCGAATCCTAGATATACTAAATCATCCATCAATACCTGCCCAAAGCAGATAAAAAATATCAACATCACGAAAACCGCTAGATAGATATGTACAAACATATATTACATACAAACAAGCAAGTGTTCGGTCAAAGCCTAAGCAAAGTAATTCTTAAGATAGAGCCCATTTCTTGGCTCCACCAACTTGTTTCCTTCAAAGTCAATTAATTGATAAGCCCCCTTTTTCAAAACACGCTTGAATATAAAGGGATCATACCACATAGATTTAAAAAAACCTACCCCCAGGGCGTCTTTGTCTTGATCATAGACCACGACAAGGTCACCTTCAGAAAAATTCCGAGGGTAGACAGCTTTATCATATTGAGTTTTCACCCTCTTTTTATGGGCTTCATTTATTATGGCGGCATCTTGACACTTCTCATCAATATGCTCCAAATGAACGAGTCGTTCCTCAAGAATAGAAGTCTCTAGAAGAAGTTCAACAGATATATTAAGAGAAGGAATTTCAAATTCAATAGGAAATATAGGTTCCAACTCGTAAACTAGTTGAAAAGGAGTAAAACCAGTGGTAGTCTTAACTAAAATTTGGTATGCCCAAAGTGCTGAATACAACATGATGTTCCAATTGGATCGATATTTGTCAATCGTCCTTTGCATTATGCTTTTAAGGGACTTGTTCATAGCTTCAACCTACCCATTGGCCTGAGGATAATATGGAGATGAATGCTCCTGCCAGAAACCCGACTTGAGAGCCAACTCGGACATCAGTTGATTTTGGAAATGACTTCCATGGTTAGTGAAAATCTCTTTAGGGATACAAAATCATGAAATAACCTAATTAAAGAGAAACCAGGTTGTTGTTTCACTGTCATTTTTGAAAGTAGGCATGGCCTTAGCCCACTTTGTAAAGTATTCTATGGCCACAATGATGTACTTGTGATTCCTTGCTGATGCAGGATTATAAGTAGTAAAATCAATGCCCCAATTCGTGAAAGGACCGATAATGACAATGGGGAGAAGCGGAGCTAGATGCGCATGCATTTTCTGAGTATAGACTTGACAAGGATGGCATTTTTTGATCGATTTAATACAACCTTTGAAAATCGAAGGCCAAAAGTAGCCTGCTCGTAAAAAAATTTGGGTTGTTGCAAGCCCCGATAGATGACCGCCACAAGATCCACTATGGCAATCATTAATCACTGACTCAACTTATTCCAAAGTCAAAAAATTCCTAAGGATTGAATCAATCCCACGATGACATATTGTGTCACCTATAATAACATAATTCTTAGCGAGGTGACGCAAATTTCTACGCTCATCTTTGGAGAAAGTAGGTGGAAACTTCGAAGTATGGAGATATATAATGATATCTCCATACCAAGGATCTTGAGAATAAATGAGAAATAAATGTTCACTAGGAAAAATTTCCTTGCGAATAATTTCTTCCTCACAAGACAGCTCAGATATCAACTCTACAAATACTAAAGATTTCTTTGATTTAGCTTAAATGAATTCAAGATCGAATTCTTTCAAAATGACAATTTTATCTATTATATTTTCCCCCAATCACCCGCCTACTAAGGACAAACTAAAAAGGATTGACGACTACTAAGATGAACTTTTTTCAAAGTAGAATGTAATGCTGAAGCTGCTAGACAACATGGACAGCTTCCAAAGCCAATTTCTCGATGGGAGAATAGTGTAGTTCAGGGCCTACCAAGCCTTGACTTAGGTAGTAGATTACATGCTCACAGAAAGCATCATCTTCCTAAACTAGAACCATACCAATGGTTGATTCTTTTGCAGCGAGATACAAAATGAAGTCTCTTCTATAATCTAGTGGACTCAATAATGGAGCAGAAGTCAATGCTTTTTTCAAAGCATCAAAAGATCGTTGCGCGAAATCATCCCATTAAAATGGGACTCCTTTCTTAAGCAAACACATAAATCCTTTTGTAATCTCAACATAATTTGCTATGAATCTCATCAAGAAATTTTCCTTTCCTTGGAGACTTTAAAGTTGATGAATGGAAGACGGGGGACGCAACTGAAGTATTGCCTCAACCTTGAAGGGATCAACAAGAATCCCCTCTGTCGATATGATGAATCCTAACAATAAACCGGATGTGATGGAAAAAATGCACTTATTTGGATTCAACTAGATTTAAAAAAAAAACATCATTCAAAGATCAACCGAAGGTGTTTAGGATGATCAATTCTCTTTCGAGAACGAGCAGCTACATCATTCAGATATGCTTCAATAACGTGTTTGATGTCGTGAAAAGCATAAGACATGGCTCGCTGAAAAGTGGCTCCAGAATTTTTAAGGCCAAAAGGAATTTTTTTGTATGCAAACGTACACCAAGGACAAATAAAGGTTGTCTTGTCCTAATGTTCTCGACAGATAGTAATTTGATTGTAACTAGAGAATCCATCCATGAACGAAAAAAATTCATTACCTGCACATTCATCAATAATTTGATCAATAAAGGGTGTGGGGTAATTGTCTTTCAAACAAGCCTTATTTAGGTCCCTAAATTCAATACATACTCAGATTGTTCCTTGCTTTTTATCTACGGGGAATAGATTAGAGACCCACTCAGTCAGAGGAATGGGGTATATAAATCCCACCTTAAGTAACTTTTCAACTTTAGCTTTAATAGCTGCTACTTTTCTAGGATTGACCAGTCGAAGTTTTTGACGAATAGGTTTAGTGTTTCCGTATGTCTTGATCTCATGTTGGAAAATATATGGATCTATTCTAGGAATTTCCTCATAAGACCAAGCAAACACATCACGAAACTCGTTGAAGAGATCGGTGTAAATTTGAATTTCTGTAGGGGAACAGTGATCTCTGATGAAGACATTTTCGATTATGTTAGGATTCCTAGAGATGTTCATAGGTACAGTTCGTGAGATAATAGACATGTTACCTTCGGCATAAAACTATGATGGTACCAAAGGGTTTAAAACTGTATGAAAAACACTAGTAGATGGACTGGACAAACTTGACTCAATTTCTCACAAATGGGAGAGGAAATATGAACGATGATGTAAATCATCCCATGGTCTATCGACACCCATCATTGCTTCTATAATTTCTTCCTCAGATGGTAAGACTCTATCTAAGCAATCCTGGGTTGAAGTTGAATCAAGGGTCCAGGCTGAAGCCACACCTCCATCTAACTCCTCTAGTGAGAAAGGAGTAGGTTGGGACACTGTAGAGTTAACAATAGACAGATACATAGTATATTCCATTCCACCTACCTGCCCTCCATCTAATGTGGTGGTAGATGAGGGTAAAGGACAAGGGTCTGAAAAATAATGAGTTCGAAAGAACTCCCTTCGAGAAGGTCCCTTGGAAGATGAAATAGCATTGATTCTAGCTGAAGTAGCAGGGAGATCAAAAATACCCATTAAAGAAGAGTACATCCCAACTCGTAAATTCTTAATAGGTTGTCTGGGATTGTCCACTAATGGAACAGTAGATTCAGAGGATGCGTGAGAATCACCCGAAGAATAATCCATCTAATCAACCTTTACAATCCTTCCCTCATGAGGAAAACAAAGGATGTGAAATAATGATGAAACTATGACATCCATCTCACAAATCCAATTCCTACCTAAGAGGAGGTTGTAATCCAGGTTCACATCAATAATTTCTACCTCAATATTTACCACCTTCCCCCCAACAAATATGGGAAAGGTCGGAATAATCCTGTGTGGCCTATGAGAATGTCCATCAAATGTCGTCAATAGATTCGGTGAAGGAACAACTTGAGGTGATCCAATGACCTTCCAACATGACATGGACATCACATATGTGGAAGCTCCCTCATCTATCACTGTTCAAAAAATGTTAGTCTTTCAATATGTAGACTTTATATGGAAAGCCATATGATGGGGAAGTCTCTTTTTGATGTTTGACATATCAAAAGTGAGCACAAGATAATTTTTTGGATCTACTACTCAGATTGTCGAGAGAAAAGCACTCCTCTTAGTAGGGCATGATTGGAGTACCTCTAATGCTGACATAGCGCAAGGACTCTGAGCCAGATCTTCTACAATTGAGTAGTTCCAGGCTTCCCTAGTGCCAGCAAGTAATGGTTGCCATTGGGGAAAGGGTTAGTGAGAACAGCGCGGGAGCTAGAAGACCCTTGTTGCACTAATAAGCACTAAGCGTCTTGGATCTTGGGGCAGAGATGAGTCAAATGATCCCGATTGCATAACTTGCATGGAAAAATTTTACCTTTTTCTTGGACTCTTTCTTACCCTCTCCGACATCATTGTCGGGTTTTTTCGCATTGACCTTCGCATCCTGGTTCTTCTTCCTACCTCGTCCTTTCTTATTTTCGTCATATTGTTGATTTCCTTTGGGGTTCGATGTTTGGACAAAATTTATGGACGTAGGTTGAGAATGTGTAGATGTGGATGGTGATGCCTGCACAAAGGAAGCAATTTGTAAAGACAAGTGTTGCAATTGATTTAGCAGGTTAATAGTGTTTACATCAAGTTATCCGACTATCTCGTCTGCATTGGGACTTGGCTTCTGTTTGGCTATATCCACCTTAGATCTAGAAGCATTAGGTAGAATTTTTTGAAGAACCCTAGAATGAGAATAGATCAATTCTAACTATTGGGCCCTGAAAATAACCTGCTCTTCAATGAAAACACTGGAGTGCGACACGTCCTTAGAGATGCCAGGTTGTAATGATTAAAGAAACCATTTGAGAAGGAATTATTGTGGGATATTGGCTTTAATGAGCCTCTCTTCCTTCTCCTCCATTCCTGAATATGATCAGAAATGTGAGTCGCCTGATCTTCTTGGAAATTAGCCAGAAGCTTAGTTCCAGCATCATGTCGGACAGGCAATTAAAAATGGTTCAAAAAGATAGTATCCAAATCGCTGAAAGAAGTGAAGGTGCCCCTTAGTAGCTCTATGTACCAATCAATAACATTTCTATTTAGGGTATGTTTAAATAATCTCAACCTGATTGAATCGTCTATCAGGGAGTTGGAAGAACACCATAAGTGGAAGGTGGTTACGTAGTCACCTGGATTTTCACCTGTCTTCCCCTCGAATTTTAAGATATCGGAGGGAAGTTTGGTTGGGATAGGAGGCCAAACCGGGCTATACCTAATCGGATCATTAGTCAACTTAGTGAGATCTGGCAAGTTTAAAATTGCCAGAAAAGGAATTCGTGGCAGACCCTGAGGATTCCACCCGGTGTGGGCGAAACTCCCAACATTCTGAAAAGAATGACCTGGATTTGTGAAGGCACCAGGTTCCCCGAAGTAATTTGTAGACCCAACTAAACCTTAAGGAGCCACTTATGATCCAACAAAATTTAGATTTTGACCAACTCCTACCGAAAATCCTCCATAACTAGTGAAGTTACCCTCTAAAAAAGTGTTAAAATGAGTAGAAAGCCCCTGGTAAGGATTCCATGCGTTAGCATAGGGATAAATGTTTTTAAAAGAATTAACAGAATAATATGACATATTCCCCTGTTGGCCAAAATAATATTGATTCCCCGCTCCTAGCCCACTAACTGCAGGGTTTGTCCAGCTTTGAAATGGATTATAGCCTTGACCTCAAAAAGAAAAGGCATGGATTCCATAGTTGGGTTGGATTGTGGTATATGACCACCCCTAAATGAGAAATCCTAAAAATAAGTTGATCCACTCACCATGGATATGGAAGCAATTGTTGGAATACTCAATGGAACTGAAGGAATCACGCTGGTCGAAATTCCAAAAGGGAAAAAACCAATGCTAGAGGCAATAACTTGAGAACTTCCACTCGATGATGGAATGGAAGTAGAACCAATTATAGCAGTGCTAAGAGTAACAAAAGGTATAGAAATTGTTCCTCCTCCTTGTACAAATAATACAGGAGTCTTCATACGCGTGGCACTTGTCGTGGATGCCATGCTTCCAGTAGTGGTCATCGAAGGAATAGATTGATGTAAATCTGGGCTTGAAGGCCTGTTGGTCAGAGTTCTAACGTATAATAAAACGTCTAGATGATCAGGAGGAAGAGGAGACTTAGGAGCCACAATAGACTTTGAAAGCTCTTTGACCCTGATGTTATCTTCTAACTGAAAGAGGACTCGAGAAAGAACTGGAGTGTTCCTCTCTAACTCTCTACTTGTATGAGGTCTATCTTGTGAGTCAATGTCTCCAACTGGAGGATCAATCCAAGATGTGGCTGTTGCCATTGGTTGAATACCACTGGCAGTATTGCTCCTATGCCTTCGAGGAGAAGGCTCAGGACTCGTAGGTGATAGCCCACGAAGTCTCCTAGACCGACGAGCTGGTTGATCAGCAACTTTGAATTATTTTTAAGAAATATACTTAAAGACTCGAAGAACATTGTAAAGCTAGGCCAACTAGGAGCAAAGAACACTCTCTAAAAGTCCCTAAAGATACAAGAATCAAACAACTTTCAAGTATTTTCACTTCGGGTGATTAGCATCGGACACAAAAATACAAGAAATCCAAAATCAAGGGCCTTCCGAAAATAGACTAGGGTAATTATGCCCCAAGCCTACTAGCAAAGGTATCAGAGGCAATTACGTTGACCTCCAGACAACAGCCTTTATCGATGCAAGCACCCAAGCTTCACAAGGGTGCCCTCTGGAAGTACTATTCAACGTGATGCAATGTCAACCTCAAGTGCCATGGGATTACACTCCACAGCCACCTATGCGATCCCTAGGAAAAGTAACTATGGATACCAACTCGTATCAAAATCTAGGTGGAACAGTCATGAGGCAAGATCCAAGAAGTTAGAGAGGGGGTATCTCTCTTCCTTGTCTTCACTCTCCCTCATGCTTAACTCCTAGTCACAGAGTTTTCCTGTTCTTTCTAACGATATTGGGTTTTTCTCTTTATTCAAATTCTACGTTTTGTAATTTGAGCGGCCTTGGAGAGTTAACTCTCCACTCACCTATTCCAAGGCCCTAATGAACCTAAACTTGTTGGTGTTTTTTTAATGACAACAATAAAATTTCTAGTTCATTTTATTAATTAATTGATTTTATATAGTTTTTCTTTAAGTCAGGGGGAATTACGAGAGTGAAACTAATAATGTGTTTATGACACAAAAGAAATCAATAGAAACTAACTATATGAATGCAATCATTTTCTTCGATGAAGAGTGATCTCTACTTGGGTTCTACAAAAACTTATATGTAAGCAAAATATTTTTCTTTTCTTTTCTGAAATAATCAACACACACCCAAAAACTAAAAAAAACTAAGAATTCCTTAGAATGCAAACTAACCTAATGCAAATTACAATGATAATGCAAGATCCTAAACAATTCTCATAAGCAAATGCAACTCTTTATAGACACAATAAGCCAACCTAAAATGAAGAGGGAAAAACTTTGAACACAAATCTCTCTTCAAAGCAAGCGAAACAAATCGCAAAATATCTCAATTCACTTTTCAACACTAAAACAAAAGAAACCAAAAACAAAAAACTTGGAAAAAGAAAAACAAAGACAATTTTTTTTTTAGATTTTTCTTTTAAAGGGAACAAAACAACTTTTTGAGGTCACAAAAGTACTACTAAAACTCAAAATATTAATAAATAGGCATAAGGAGTCTTTCAATCTCGCAAGTTATAAACTCGAAAATGAATAAAACCTGAACAAGAAAGACTACGAACTTGTACAAACTGACCCAAGTAGCAGCAAAATATTTCGACAAATTGACAAAAAGATCAAGAAAGAAATAGTTTCAAACTTGTCAAAAAGACTCTCAAAAAGCAAGAAAAGCAACAAGGCCACTAAACATGGGAAATAAAAGCAATGTATTTGAAATCTCGGTTAGAAACGAAATTGAAAACAATTTTCTGTTCAGGAAAACCAGAACAACAAAGAACTTCAAAATGAAGCCTTGAACCCAAGGTACAAACTACAAACTTGCTTAATAAGAAATCCTAGGCCAAATATTTTAAGTGAGAAGGAAATTGTTTTAAAAGAAAGCTTGCAGGAAAAATGAATTCTCCAAATAGTAGATGACCATACAACAACGTAAACCACCAGGTAGAAGACCTAATTGGGTAGAAAGATTTGAAAAAACAATCTAAAAAATTGCATATACAACTATGTAAAGACACAGAAGCATGCACACACATTTCTAATAGAGGAAACTCGCGTATACAAGGCTTTATTAGCAAAAAAAAATCAAGGTCTAAACAAGAATATCAAACTCGATGTCTGGGATACTAATGGACCAAACAATATTGTAAAAGCAAGCAATCAAGAAAGCTAACCCTGATTGAGAACAAACAACCCAAACTAGGAATAACAAGATTGTTATCCCCAACAGAGTCGCCAATTTTGTTATGGGTGAAACCACCCTAGGGCTTTGGGTTGAGAACCCCAATAGAGCTGAGGGAAAAACTCAACAAGAAATGCTCAAACAATCATCAAAAATCCTTATTCTACTAAATCGTGTAGGAGTGTCCTTACCGGATATTCTTCGTTTGGGTAGATCTTGCAGGGTGCAAACCCTCAGCTTCTCCCGATGTTCTTGAAACCTAAAAATTATTCAAATGGAACATACACGACAGTAGAAACATTGTTAGGTCCCTATAATACTAGGGATGCCCCCATTAATATTGTAATTGTATCCCTTATTAATATTGTTGTGCTCTTATTTCCCCCATATTGTTATTATTGTGCCCCATAGAATCCCTCTATTGTTATTTTTGTGCTTTTATATTATTATTGTTAGGTCAGCTTGGTTATATTGTGACACCTTAGACTCCTATATATAGAAAGGAGGTTTTTTCATTTGAATCATCCAAGAATTGTTCTTTTGTGTAATGTAAAGGAGGTTGCCCCCTCGAAGAGGCTGAATTCTAAGGTGTTCAACTATTTTTCTATCTTTTTGTGAGTTGGTTTCATAACATTTGGTATCAAAGGTTTGGATTCTAGGGTTTCACTGCTCCAAATAGGTCATCGTGGTATTTTCACTATAACTTTTTTTCTGCGATGTTTCAGAAGTGAGAAAAAAAACCCATTTGAGACGAAATCGCAGTAAGACTTCATTCCATTTTTCAGAGTTTTTTGCACTATATTTGCGGAGATATAATATGAGGAAGTTGGTATTTTTACAGACTCCTGAATTACATTCCAAACAGGTGACCTGGGGAAAATTGTCATAACTTTCTCTCTGAGCATCGGATTGAAATTGTGTAAGAAGGTACAGAAAGAGGACGGTTGTAGCTTCTTGTATATATTTTTTAGAGGCAAAGGTCGAAACAATGACACGTGGCACTTCATTCAAGTTCGCTCTTCTGGAAATGTCTATATTTAGGTCATATTGGGAGATTGTGCATAACTCTTCCTTGGAGAATCCAATTTGGATAAGACTAGTGGCATTGGAAAGAGGACACAGAGGGCTAATGCAGGTTGCAATTTTAGAACTAGATGATCTGAAATTACAAAGATACATTAGATTCAATATCAACCTCCTACAAAGTGAAAAAATGTGTGTAGTTTTTTTTTTTTTTTTTTTTTTT
>APFE030647097.1:0-33958 GCA_000404065.3 Pinus taeda
GTAGTTCTCGGATAGATCTTTCTAACGAGCTATCATACGCGTCAAACGGAGATCGTATGCCAAAGTTACGACCCCGGGAAATTGATGTACCAATTTACCCAAAACGGGGCCCACAATTTGGCGTTTCATCTTCTAAGGGTCGGGTTTTGGAATGTGAAGGGTTTTCCATTGTTTCTCAATAATAAATAGGCCTTCGAGCCTCATTGTAACAGAAGTTCGAAACAGTTCAGAGGCATGTAGCCATCACATCTCTTCTCAGAGATAAGCTACCATCGCCCTAGCTAGTTTATTTCCATTTCTGATTGTAAGCATATTTTAGTATTTTCGATTAATGAAATGAAGTATTATTTTCGCTGCATATTTGTGTATATGGTTATCTCTGTAATTTGTTGCGTTCCTGTTTAAATCCACCCATATTATTCATTGACCCATGGAATTTACCCATGGTATTGTAAATGGCATCCCGCCTGTGGTATTGTAAAATCCACCCATGGTATTCATTCACCCATGGAATTTACCCATGGTATTATGGCATCTGCCCGTGGTATTGTAAAATCGACCCATGGTATTCATTCACCCATGGAATTGACCCATGGTATTGTAACTGAAAAATACTATAAGTAACAAGTCACATTTTGTAAAAGGACAGATGGTCCGCCACAATGTAACCTTTACAGTTATTGTCGGTTTTAATAAAAAGTTTCTTTGTGGTTTTGTTTATTGGGCATTCTCATATTTTTCTTCTGGTAATTTCAAATTTTCAGATCTTGGGGTCTTTCCCCCAAGATCCATTGCAAGTTTTCAGATCTTGGGGGTCTCTCCTTCCAAGATCCGGATCACTGCCCTTCACTATTTTTCTGCAATAATATAACTACTACCATGTTAGGAGAGACGAAAGAGAAAATGAGGAATTGTCTCTGATAATCTGGGCTGGCTAAGACTAGAGATTCTGCAAATTATTTTTAAATCTAGAGAATGACTCCTGATATTCTATATTCTACTTGACTTCCCTATCTTTCTTCAACATTTCTATGATTTCTCTGTCAATTTCAGCATAGTTTGGTATAAATTTTCTTAAAAAATTAATTATGCCCAAGAAAATCTGAATTTATTTTTTATTCCTTGGTAATGGAATATTATTAATAGCCTCCACCCTTTTGGGATCAATATTTACTCCATTTTCCATAACTTGGCCCAATAGCTTCCCTTCACTTAAGAAAAATATGATTTCTTGGGATTTAAGGACAAACCATACCTTCTGCATTTTGCATAAGTGAGATGAAAGTGCTTAAGGTGCTCTTCATTTGATTAATAGAAAACAATTATGTCATCCATGTATATCACTACAAATTTATCCCGCTCTCCAACAAATTCTATATCCATCACTCTCTGGAAAGTAGCTCCAGTGTTTATGAGGCCAACAGGCATTCTGGCATACATAAACGTTCCCCATGGTGTAGTAAAAGTTGCTTTCTTCTGATCCTTAGGGTGTACAATGAATTGGTTGTATCCAGAGAAACCATCTATCATGGACATTTGGGCGGACCCTACCACTTTTTGTAAAATGTAATCCATTTTAGGTAGATGATAGTTATCTTTTAGCGAGGCCTTATTCAAATTTATGAAATCTACACAGTCTTATTTCCCTATTCTTCTTCTTGAAGGGGACTAAATTTTTTACCCAGTCTGAGTACCTCAAAGGCACAATTATCTTAGCTTGTCACAATTTCTTAACCTCCTTTTCAATTGATGGGAGAAAGAAAGGATTAATTTGCTTGAGATTTTGCTTATATGGCTTCACTCCAATTTTTAAAGGAAATTTGTGTTGTATGACAGAGGTGTCAAAAGTATTTAAATACTCATAGGACCAAGAAAAAACTATTTCCATTATGATACAAGTGTTGTCCTTGATGGAAACTCACTCACAGGTCAGTTCAGTTTTGATAAAAGGCAACTCATAGTGTAACAGAAGAACATGAAGATGGAACTAAGGTCTATTGATCAGAATGAAGAAGTTGAAGGAAAAGGATGGTGTAAATCAGTTTACGATGTATACGCAAGTCCCCTCAATCAAAACATCGTATACATGCTGGTTCATAGAACAAAAGTAGCGTATACATATACACGCACTTTCACAAGAGGAAAAGCGCATACATGTTGGAAAATCAAGGAAATTCAAGAGTAAAGAATATAAGGGGTCAATACCATGGTATTAGCCCACAATATTGAGCAAAGTAACGGTAATTTGATCCCATCCAAGAATACCATGGGTCCTAAGTGGTTTTGGTCTGAGGTATTGAGAAAAGCCAAAAACTATATAAGGAGGAGAACATCAGAAGGCCAAGGTGTGCAAATGAAAGGGTTTCTCAGGAATACCTCTATCTAAAGTATATTTTATGTTGCAGGGGCTATGTTTGTGATTTGATCTGAAATATTTTGCGCACCTTGAATTCAATGTTGGATCAGGATCATGAGACCTGAAATGACATCATTAAATAATCTTATATTGGTTGGGCTAGATCTGATTGCATACACCTGTTTTATTCTTTAAATGTCATGATATGGGTTTGTCTAAAGCCTAAAATAGAAACAAAGTTGGGAGTTAATATTTGTAGATCTATACGTTGGTGCACCTCGGTAAAAGAACGCATACACATAGGTTCTACTCTTCCAAGTAGTGTATATAAAGGAAAATCCTATTCTTCATAAATGACTGATCTATCTGATCAATTCTACAGTTTTACTATTGTCTTTCAATGAAGTCTTCTTAGATCTGAATCTAAAACTGAATGCATAAGGAGTTTGGTGTCTGATTGATTGATTGTCTAAGTGAGAAGGGTTATATATACTATTGCCTATGTAAAGCTCTGTAAATTGACAATAGATGTTTAGTATATTTTTGATTGGTTCAGAAGTTTTATGTTTCAGTAGTTTTGAAGGTATACGTAGGTTTGGTTAAAGGAAATAGCGTATATACGTAGGTTGGGTTCAGTAAAGTAGCATATACATTCTGATGCATGATTTTTGAGGTTACAACTGGTTCTGAATGATGATGCAGGTTTTTGGGTTCAGCACAATGTTCTGGTGACAGTGATCTGTCTCTTCAGATTAACTGATTCTTGGTTGATGCAATTTGAAAGTTTTGATGGGTCCAGTATGAAAATTTGATGAAATGAGACCTTCATTTGTATTGTTGTGTACCAAGAGCATCCAGTCTGAAAATTTATGAAACGTGGTCCCTGGAGGAAGAGAGGAGGTCATAGCCTTCTGTAGGTCGGCGCCTACATACTAGTAAACACATTGGCTAGTACAAGAGCTAGGGGTTGTAGCTCCCTTCCAGTAGAAGCTGGAAAATGAGAGAAGGTCATAGCCTTCTACAGGTGGGTGCCTGCATACTAGTATGAGTATGCACCAGTACAAGATTGTAAACAAATTTTCTTAATATTAGAAAAGGATAGAGATGGAAACAATAGGTGGTTTTTCTCCCGCAATGGGTTTCCACCTTAAATCTTGGTGTTCATGTGTGTTGCTTATGTGTGATGGTTTATTATGTTTTTACTACACTGTTTAACAAGTTATTGATGCACTGATTAAGGTTCAACGCATGATAAATTGACTAAATCATAAGTTCTCTTGGTATACGCTAGTTTCTCTAATCACAGTAGCGTGTACACACAAGTTCACTTCAAAGAAGTAGCATATATAAATCTGTTTGGGAAATGAAAAGTTATTGAACTATAAATACAGATTCACCCCCCCTCTCAGTATTATTTTCAACAAACACATCCACGTACTTTTTGAAAAGGTCAAGGTATATTTGTTTGTGTTCTTTAGGAACTCCTTTAGCTATCTTGATGACTCTAGGGTCTTCTTCTGTGCCAATATTACGATCTTACACATCTTCCTCAAGCTCTTGCTTACTTGGATTAGTAACCACATCATTTGAGTTGAAAATCCTTTCCAATGGAACCAACCCTTTATGGATGTTATTCCCATTTAGCTACAAGATCTTGTGTTTGACAATGGATTCCTCCCAACCAACTTTATGTTCACATGTCATCTCCTCATCCTCCTGATCATTCACAGAGTTTGAGAATTCCCCAATGACCTCCACGAAGTGGTTGATCTGTTCTTCATCCTCAAACACTTGCCAATACTTCACATTGTCTGGCACCAATGACTTGTACCTGAACTCGACTTCAAATTTGAGCAAGGGATTTTGGGGAGACTTAAAATTGCTAGCAATGATGGCCAAGGAGTGCACCATCCTATTATGCACCCTAGGAAAAATCTAAATATTTAAAGTTAATAAAAAGTTTTCACCGCCAGCTCTAAATCCCAAAAGACATTCAAGCACCCAATATTAAGGTTTTAGCAGCTTGCAACCCCAAAAATAAAGCTTCAAATTTGAAAACATTGTTTGTGGCTTCAAACTCCAGCTTGAAATAGAGAGGGATCAAGCTACCTTATGGAGATACCAATAACACACTTTCCCCATTTCCTTCCCTAGAATAAACACCATCAAAATAAAATTTCCATACCTTGTTGTGTTCCAATGAATTTTACTCAGCTGAATGGAACATTCCACCTGGGTACCTCCCATGATTTTAACATCCTCTTCTAATATAAAACAAGAAAAATCCTTCTCTTTACCATACACAAAGCATTGTTTGAACAATATTTTTTTGTAACTGTCTTCAAAAATCTGGATTCCCCATATAATCAACACTCCTCTCCACCAAACACAGGGATGGTAGCATATGTTAAATCCAATTTATTGGACCCCCCAATTTCTATTCCCCATGATTTGGACAAAAGCATACCAAATCTTGCAGGGATGTCAACAACTACAATGTCCATCACTACACTCTTTACTAGAATGTGAGCCAAATTGACCACTAGATCCTTGATCATACCTATTCACTTTACTCTTTTTGAATCGAAGGAGTATAGATATTTGTATGGTTTTTTTATCTATAGTCCTAACTGTTCTATCACAGATAATGGCATTAAGTTGTGAGATGCTCCTAAGTTAAGCATACAATTATGTAGTAGTAGGTCATGAATTACCAAGATGACATAGAATGGAGGAGTGGAAGGGTCCTTCTCCCCCACATGGGGCCCACAACCATATGCATCTCTTATTGAAGGTTAAGGCTATCTTTTAGGGGGGTAGTGGCGGGTGAACTCATAAATTGAGACACTTGAGCTTTATACTGGGGTTGTTTCAATAATTAAGTAAAAGGGACAACTATCTTGAATTTATCTAGCTCTTTTTGGAGACTGAAGGCACAGGGATTCTCATAAATTTTAGTAGATTCGACAAGAGATTTGTCCTCATTGTGGGGGGAATTTCTTTGTTTTGGAGGCTCCAGAATAATTTGGAATGGGATGGGAGGATTATTTCTTTGTTGGTGGGACAAGGTTGAGTGGTTTCTTCCCTTTATCTATTGGCTTAGGGGAACTTGGATGAAGAGTTTCCTCATTATGATCTTGCCCCCTAAACCTTTTCCTAGATGGAATGGGATCATATTTCCTATTCAAATGCTCTTGAATGAAATCAACAAACTATTGACAATAAATGTCTATCTCAACATCATCTAGTGGGGCCTCCAAATCATCCCTTTCTCCTTCATTGGATTCTATTTCATTTTCTCCCTATGAGAGAGAAGATAACTAATTTTATTGAACTTCTATGGTTTCTTCAATATTCTCTTCAGTATCATCTTCTAGGTACAAAGGAGGTTGAATATGATAATGTCGATCCTCTCTCTCCATTTGCAAGATCTACAAAGGTGGACTCCTATATTGAGGATTAAAATTTCTGTTGGGAGCTGGATGTAACACCTGTCGGTAAAATTTGTGAATATTTTTTTCACCAAAATGATTTGGTAAAACTATGGGTCATGTGAAAGACCAAATATACATGATAAATGTGTTTTATTTTTTATTTTTTAAATAATATGAACTATGGTCAGCCATAAAACTATGGGAAAGAGTGTTAAATGAGGGTTTTCACTTACCAGATAGTTAGAAGATAGTTAGAAGAAAATTACTCACTCCCTAAAGATAAATAATCCCAGTTGGGGGCAAGGAAGCCAGGAGGGGAGAAGGAAGAAAACCTGAGGCAACCTTGAAGACTTGGTACCTAGTTGGAGGAGGTCCAAGAAGGGAAATAAAGTTGTAAGTTGTGAACCTTAGACAGGACATGGTTGAGGGAGGCAGGACGCTGCCAGTATAGGATTTTTGAGCTGGTTGGCCAATGGAATATTTAATTGAAGATTGGTGCTCAGTTTAATTTCAAATTTATCCTAGCTGGGATCAGGAAAATGTCTTGAAATAACCTGTAACGATTATTTCTCAGATAATTGTCTGGAAGTGCAAACTAGATCATGGGGAGTTCTGGTGTGGAACACCATGCTCACTGGTTGGGTGGAGCAATCTCATCTATGGTGTTTTGTGGCTACATCATAAAGTTACAAAAAATCTAAGTAACCTGATCTATTATTTGGTTATGTTTTTATTTGTATTTTCCTTAAAAGGAAAAGGTTCATGTCTGTAAATAATTTGAGTATTTGCTGGTCAATGTTCTCTGTAAAAGAAAAGGGTCTAATGGTGTAATAATGCACATCTACATTGTCTTTAGGGTAATAGGACGTTTCCATATAAGAACTGTACAATATAAAAAATATTATTATAATTTAACCCAGGTTAGCAAAAGGGCTGAGCCAGTTGCCTGACAGCCTGATCGAGTAGTCCTTGGATTTAGGAGCTGTAATTTGAATACTTCTAGTTTCTGAGATACATAATCAATCCAAGACTGGAAATAAAACCTTATAATTATCGGGGAATTATTTATATATATACACATAATTTCACCAAGTATTAACATCACACTAAAAAGAAAACTTCAAGAATGAGATTTTTGTTGATAACACTGAAAATAACAATTAACTATAAATGATAAGATATGGTTCAAAAAAGTAATTGGGCCTCATAAGAAACCCTTAGAGAGGAGTGTGAAGAGCATGAATTACAAAATAAATGAGCATTAAAAACCAATAGAAACAAAGGGATTTTCTTTAGTTAATAAGAAACCAAGAGGGGTTTCTTCCCATCAAAACATCAATTAAACTTTATAGTATCTGTATTTGATGAAAATTTGGTATGATTCTGAATATGTGAATTTTAATAGAAAAACCTAATAGCTTTGCTAATGATCTTTCCTTTGATTAATTTTTTGGCTTACTAAAATGCATCTATCAGTTATGAGAAAAGGAAATGGTAGATTGTTTAAAATAGCAACAAGAAATTCCAATTTAATATGTCCTTGAATTAAATTGTAATCCTATTCTCATAGCAAGTTGTAATAGTCAATTAAGTTAAATTGACTTTATTGACTTATGAAATTCGAGTTGGAAGTCTACTTAGAGTCATGTTGAGTGATCCCTAAATTTTAGGGGCTCACGTTGAGTTTTTTTGAGTTGTAATTAGATAACTCAATCTAACTGAGTTATACTTAGTTAAACGAGTTCTAACTATTGGAGGAACTAGTAGAGGTCTAGTAGTGGAGTAGTGCACCAATGCATAACCAATACCACACAAGTTAACTAAAGATTCACTCATAAATAACTCATGCATGTTAGTTCAGAGGAAGACCTAGTTGAGATTAGAGTGCAGGGGCAGTGTACTATTTGTTGTATAATTTTCTAAATTTTACATATGGTGCATGCAATCAGTTGAGGGCCTATGTTTGGAATGCGCAATTATGGAGAGTGGATTTACCAATTAAATGCGGGTTAATTCTTCTAGGGATTGCACAAGGAAGTAAGGGCTTGGCAGGAAGAAAAATTGGCTAATTGTTGGCTTGATATGGCTTTTGAGGCAGAGAGATAGATTGTCTCAAGTCTGCATGGAAGGATACTCCATACTCAATGTGGAAGGAATTGACAAACTTGTTTCAAAATAGTAGTGACCATAGGAAATTGGCATTGAAGGACAAACTCAAAAAGATCAAAATGGAAAAGGGTGACTTTATTCCGAACTACTTAACCAAGTTCACCCATTGTCGGGATGAGCTTGGAAGTGTCAAGATCATTGTTGCTGAGGACGATATGGTGAGCCTAGCTCTTCTAGGAGTTCCCAAGAGTTGGCATAGTTATCAATACTCTGTCAATGGGAGGGAGAAGCTACCAGATTGGGAAGGGCTGTGGTCGGATTTGGTACAGGAAGAGATTAAGAGGAATACTAGAGACGGATCCTCATCAAAGACTAATGATGAGGAAAATTGTGCCTTAGCGGGTAAGGAAAAGAAAGGGGAAGGGAAGGCATCCCATTCCAAATCAGATTCTTGTCATGGCAGCAATAAGAAGGACATGTTGAAAGCTAAGTGCTTTCATTGCCACGAGCTGGGATATTTTTCCACAAAGTTTCCACTCAAGAAGGCTGGTAATAAGCCCTCAGGAGGAGTGGTATGAGGTGAGGCTCTTGCCTCACAATTCGAACTGGACTTTACCCTCATCACATGTATGGTGTCATTGATGATTTCTATAGGGATTAATGCACGGTTGGTTGTGGCTAGAATGCCCTCAAGGATCTTCCTAGGATCCAAGGCAAACTGTTCATATTAACTGCAACTGGCACAAAGAAGAATATACATATCTATATAAATGCATGATATTCAAAGCAGGAAAGAAGAGATTACCTTAGATCTTGATGCAGTTTTGCTAGAGAACCCAATGTAGCAGAGCTGAAGACCCTTTTACTAGCTCCTAGATCAACACCTGCATATAAACAAGATGAAGAGTAATACTACAACATAATACTACAACATATAAAATCTGATAATCAAAGCATTAATACATAAATATATGAAAAAAACATGCATCTAAACTACTCATAAACAATGGTACTAAATCAACATGTAAACAATCACGACATTGGCACCATCAAGTAGACAATACAACAATAAGTCTATATTATTAGATAGGAAAGAATGATTACAACCATCTAGTGAATCAAGCTCCCCTTAATCCTCCAACTCCTTTCTCTCTCTCTCTTCTTAACCTCTTGGTAGCAAAGAAACTATATCTCATACAAAGTTTCGACAATTAGTTGATAATCCTTCGACCTCTTTCACAATGCCCAAGACTCCAATATATAGATGATGAGAGGCTTATCCTTGCCAATTTTCTCATGAGTTTCCGTTGGAAAAGGCTAGGATGTTTCCTTGCTTTATTTCTCTTTCCCCTTCCGTTAGGCTTCGTTAGGAATGGAAATATCCTTAGAAAGGTCAAAGGTAGATGTTTCCTACTTTTCAGGCTCACATTTGAGTAAAAAGTGGAATACTAGTCAATCATCCTATTCATTTGACCTCCAGAATCTAACAAAACTTGGGTAAGGTTGTCCCTTAGGCAACACAGTGAGTTACCCTAGGGACTAACACCCTTGGCTCATGCATATGGAGAATTCTAACTCTTCCTGCTCGTTCTTGGGGAGCGTTACCTTGGAAAATAGGCTTGTGAACTATGCCATGTCTTCAGTCGAATTGTCTTTCTCCTCTCAGCTAATGAGGATGTCATTTTCCTCTGAGCGACTAGAGATCCATAAGTTTTGGCTCACGTTTGGAGATCAACCATTTCAAAGGGGTAAGTGGTCAACGATCCTTTACCAGAGGAAGGATGCTTTGAACTGTCATTGCTCCCTTGTGGGGGTTGAGGTGGTTCACAATAAGATGTTATTGTTGCTGAGCAGGGAAAGGGTTGTGTAGAGGGTCTAGCCAATTTCCTTTTGAGTGAGAATATCCATGCATTCTTGGATACGCAGAAATATATGTGTCATATGGTCTTCTGTAAATATTTTGCAAGGGAACTTGATAGCTTTGTCCTTTCCACTGTCAGGTGGTGCAACAACTTTCTGCTTGGGGTTTGATTGCTTGGCTGACTTCTCTTGAGAAGGAGAAATATTTTTCTTGTTCTTCTTGTTCTTTCTACTGGTTTTTTTTGTAGAATGCACAGAGTATACCACAACGGTAGGAAGAGAAACCAATTGGGTAGAAGTAGTGGGATCAACAGACAACTGGGCAACGAGCCCGCTAAGTTATTTTATAGTAGACCCAGAGGTAATGACAATGATACCGTCAGCATGCTCGCTGGGTTGCTGAGTAGTAGGAGCAATGGAAGTCCTAGGGGCATTGGGGATTACATCGTATAATGTGCCAGACTATGAATAAATCAAATCTAAGTGCTCGACACGACGAATGTATTGGTCTTCAGTGACCGCACCACCTAAGACAATGCCCTTTGCGATTTGTGGAAGATATTTATAGAACCAATATGCTAATAGATAATATAGAATGGGGGCTTTGACTAGCCTCCACCTACGTCTCCATTCATGAATGTGATCAGAGATTGGGTGGAGGTGCCTTGGTGCAAGGTAGTAAGAAGTTCCATCCCGGTTTTGTAGTGGATGGGCAACCAAAATTGCTTTAAACGTTCCATCACCAAGGCACCAAAGGTATTAATTGATGCACATGGTAACTTAATGTACCACTTGGCGGCATTGCCAGTATGGGTGCGGGGGAAGAGCTGAAGCTAGATACTATCATCCACCATGGAGTTTGATATGCACATGTTATGCAACCAACCCACAAAATAGAAGAGATAAATCAATGACTTCAAAATAAGCCTTTTCGAGGGGGAAACCTCCTTTACATTACACAAATGAAATTATTGGATGATACAAATGAAAAAACCTCATTTCTATATATATGAATCTAAGGTTTCACAATATAATCAAAGTCGACATAATAATAATAATGTAAGGGCACAACAATAACAATAGCGGGCTTCTATGATGCATAATAATAACAATATGGGGACTACATGGGCACAACAGTACAATAAGGGGGTTGCACTAATGACAATAAGGAGCTACACTAGTAGTATAGGGACCTAACATGCCCCTCTCCTTCAAAAACTGTTGTCTTCAGCGCTTGAGTAGTTCTAGATGCTTCTGTATAAAATTCTCATCCTCCCATGTGAAATATTCAGCAGGTAAGTTATTCCACTTGATGAGGTACTCTAAAATTGATCGATTTCATAGCTGCCAGGTTCTTGTTTTTGTGACTGCTTCAGGTTCCAATATGATTTCTCCTTCCTCATCAAGTTCCAACAATATTGTTTGAATTGGGAGCATGTCACCTATAACCATATTTAAGCATGAAACATGGAAAACTGGGTGCACTCAGGAAGATGCAAGAAGCTCCAATTTTTATGCCATAGTACTAATATTTTTCAACACCTTGTAAGGACAATAGTACTTTGGTGATAATTTATTATCCTTCTTAGCTTGCTTGAGGGACCTTCGTTTGTATGGTTGTAGTCGTAAAAATACCCAGTCGCCTAAATCAAAACTTCTTTTGCTGCGATGTTGATCTGCTTGTTGTTTCATTTGATTTTGCGCCAAAGTGAGGTTATCCTTTAAAAGTTGGAGAACTTGTTGTTGACGCTCGGTGTGATCTTTCACTCCTTGAACATTTTTCTTCTTGATATGTCCTTCTTCTTAAGAGTTTGAGGAGTTGTAATTCTTGCCAATGCATTACAAGATATGATTGGATCCATTTCTTCTTTCTCTAGGGTGGTTCCTGGTGTATATCCTCTTCTTTTGACATTTCTTGATCATTTTCTTCCTCCTCTCCACAATCTATGTAAAATTATTTCTTCTCAGCACATTGATGATATTTAGTGTAATTTCTATCACAATTGTAACAAATCCCTTTTTCTCTTTTTCTTCCCATTGTTGTGGTGTCAACCTTGTAGGTTGTGGAAGGATGAGATCAAAAACACTCCCATCTTTATAGTTATGAGTGGTAGGTTTCCTTGATGCCATAATTTTTCTTTTAATTTTTCTCACCAGCCTGTATGCCTTCTCCAATGAATCAGGTTCCCAAAGGTGAAACTCATGTTGCATGTTATCCTTTAAATTCCCTATGAATACTTCAATCCTATGCTTCTTTGAAATATCATTTACCCTTATATTCACTTTTTGGATGTCCTCAATGTGCTTTGCCATTGAACCCTTTTATTTGAGATTTATCAATTGGCTAAAGAAGGTGTTGCTCTTTGTATCCTCATAATGTGCTATCATTTCCTCAATGAAAATTGATGTAACATACCTCTTGATCCTATCCCAGAATTTATCTACTAGGCTCCATTACTCTTAAGATATGGCTATGTTACTGTTAATATTCAACCATTGACACCATTAAAATTTCCTTATCATTACATGAATAAGTATTAATCAAGAATCTATACTCATCTTATTAACAAACAAACCTCATCATAGCAAGGAAACATAGTAATGCATACTCCTTACTAGTTTTACCGAACCCCTACCCAATTCATTCATAGAACTTATATATGAGATCACCCATTAAGCATGAAGAATTAATCACCACATGCAACCCATAAAGTTATTTGGTTAATCCACCCAAACATTGATGGAGTTTTATTTTAAGTCTACTGTGGCTAGCTTGGCCATGCATCAATATCATAGTCCTACAGACATAATCAAAGTGTTATTGACTCAACCTTCGGTTCACATGCATAACTAGCTAGTCTAGTCTCCTTGGATATAATTATTATGACATGCATGGCATAACTGACCTAAACCATTGACTTACACAATTAGATGCATTATCACCTAAACTGTTCCACATGCGCAATGGTCTTATGCCAATTTGAACTAAAGATACCAGCTAGTATTAGATTCATTATCTATTCCAACCATTACTATATGACCCTCTTAGAAAGAAGTATTAATGAAATAATTATCATAAATATTTATTGCATTATCATTGTCCCAATCCTATAGCATAGTCAAAATCATAATAACATATATCTTAGGCACAACCAACCTTAGAATATGCACTCATCCCATAAGGTAGAATACAAAGCATAGAAAATTTTAAAACTTAAGCTAGCTCACATCAAGCGATGTAGATAATATATATATATATATTATATATATATATATATATATATATATATATATATAATATATATATATATATATATATATATATATATATATATATATTTACTACCTCATGCATAATGCTCACCTTTGAGATGACACATAAGTTAAAAGAGGTGACAACATGAACAATTATTACATCCACACTCACATATCATGTTCCTTCACTACATTTATAACTTGGATTACTTTGTCACATGCATGCATCTAAAAACATCTCATAAAAACCCTCAACACGAAATAACTTTGCTCATATATAATTGCCACATGCAGAGTTGATCATGAGTAATCTAGCTCTTTGGCACAAGTATTAACAACTAATTACCATGATTCCACCACATGATTTAACAACTTCAATAGTAATAAGAAAAATTAAAGGTATAAACCACATACAGTACATCTCCTTTATCTCCCACAAGGATTTTCCTCATAAATGCTGGCCTTTATCTCCCACAGAGCTTTTTTGTTTTTTTCTTGATGGATTTATCTCCAACCCATCCGATGGATATTTATCTCCAATTCATCCAGCTTATCTAGAATCACATCTAGAAGCTTTATCATGAAACATTTATCCTATCCCATTCCTCAATGGGATTTGGTAAGAATCTCATCTCTTGGTGTCTCGATTTTCCAAGTGATCAATTTATTAATTATTTAATAATGTATTTTCTTTTCATAATACACATCATACCTAGCTTTCCTTAGCTTAGGTTTGCAATAGTTTGACACACAAGGGAGGGGTGTTACAATTGACCATGTGAAAAGTGCTTTACGAGAACAAATCCCTCTATACCATAAAAAATAATTCGGTTCTAAATATAAAGATGTAATACGTACCTTTGTGGTTGCTGCACATCATGTAGATCAAAATATTTCTCTATCTATAGTATCCAAGCTGTTAGAGCCTAGATTTACCTCAGGGTAGAAAGGTAGGCTTTTAGGTCCACTTCAAACCACACTTAGCCTCGTAGCTAGCCCTACGAGGACAGGAGAGGGCTCTCTCCAGGTCAATCTCGGCAATGGATAATTGATGGGGCTCGAGATGACTGAAATAAAACTTATTTTAGGATAGGTATCAAGTACAAATATTTGAATTTGAGTTTTTGGGGTTTTGAGTCAGAAAATGGGAGAGGCAAATTTGGGTCTGGGGATGAGACACAGTTTTTGCAGAGTTCTGATTGGGGCAAGGAAGGAAATTGTTTTGATGCTTTAGAATGAATAAATGGATAGATTAGACCGGTGAGGAGCCAAGGAGGGCAAGAGGGTCTCAAGAGTCCTCCTCAAACAGATGAAAACATTGAAAAGTAAACAAACTTCAAAGCAGAGCACAACAGTCTAGTGAATTCTACTTTAATCACTCAGTTGTTTAATTTCAGAAGAAAGGAGAAGGGAAAATGATACACATAAACATCAATGAACTTACAAGTACATAGAGAAAAAACCATGAAAACACAAAGCCACATGAATCCCAGAAAGTGCTGCAAAACCCTGGTCTTTCCTTTGCCAAAAATGCAGAGATAGAATGTACAATAGAGTGCTAGGCAATCCCAAGTGTCCAACCCTAAAAATGACTCAGAAGATACATGATATAGACCATCCTAACCCACTCCCATGCCTCTAAGGGTCGAGCTCATCATTCTAGGAGCTGTTTCAACCAATTCTAAACAAAGCACTAAAATCTAGGCAATCAAACAACATGCCTCTATGAGGTAGGAAACTGATTCATTCATTAAATTTTCACTTTTTAATGAATGAATCCTCTAGAAAAAGTAAAAATATGCCAATATTACATCATGATCCTTCAATTACATCAAGATAGGTCAATAATTACATCACAAAGCAAAACTAGTCAAACTAGCCGAATTTCTGAGCTGGAAGGTGAAAAATTGGGCAAAAATCCTCTATGCGCCGTGCCAAATCCTCTATGTGTTGCGCCACTTTGGAGCTACATTTGAGGCACTTCCTGAAGTCCAAATTGAGCCCAAGATATCTCGTTGGAAAGCCCTACCTGTCTACTTTCCAACCCAAGTGGAATGTTTCAATTTGGTGTCCATTTGCCCCTCCAAAACTTCAATCTCCCAAGACTGCTTCCTGTGTGTCAAAATAGGGGCAGTGAGGTCATTGTTTGAGTTTTTTTGACCTCTTGTGGACTCAAAAATTGCCCAAAATTCTTGGCAATGCACCAGTAGTCATGATTTTTTATGCCAAATCCAAAAATATAAAGTTTTTGCCATTTATAGCTCCCTAGCAAAAGCGAGCTCCACGTGGCGAGGCGCATAGGGAGAAAAACTCTGTTTTTTAGTGCAAAAATTTGTCAAAATACCAAAAAAGCCCCAAATTTCTTGAAATTTGGGCTGGAGCTTCTCCATCAAATGTCATGCTGGGATAAAGAGGCTTCAGCCAATATCCAAAGACGATCATGCTCCTTTTGCCTCTTTTGCTTCCTTATTGCCTTCTTCAGTTTTGCCTTTAGACTCCTTATTCGTGCCTTGGAACTCATATTGCACGCCCTATAATGGAAAGCCATGTGTCTCAACAATTCTTTGTCCCTATCGGCCTTCTCCAGTAGTCTCTCCAGGTGGATGTTGATTCTCTCAAGCCAAGATGGATGTTGATTCTCTCAAGCCAAGACTCTCGATCATCATTAATCTCTTGCTCCAATGAAGTGAGCTCAAACCTCCGCCTTTGGGCAGCTTGGAGATTCTCGCGGATGTTTTGCAACTCCATGATTTCCTGCTAATCTTTGAGCTATTTGTTCCTCTGCTCCAAGTATTTCATAGTCCACTTAGCCCTCTCCAAGTCAAGGGACAAGGCTGTGATCTCTGTCTGCTGCTCCTGGATGATCTCTCTAAGATGTGCATTTTGCAAGCCCATGTCTGTAACATCATCCTGAACGATAATGAAATCAATCTCTCGCTCACCGGAAGTCCCCTCATCCTGCATTGGCCTTTTGCCTCTGTCCTGTACCTATGATGCTGATGTCGGAAGCGAGGCCCCTTCCACCCCGGGTGGAGATAACACTCACTTTGCTGCTGCAAATAACTGCCTCGTGCCCTTCTGATATGTAATGAAGACTGGTATAGTAGTAGTGTGTGGAGCATGGCCCTCTTACTGATGAGAAGGTCCACTAGTCGCATGCCCAACCTCTAAAGGTGCTCTGAAAAAGTCATGAGAGATGAAATCATCCCAAGTGATACCCTGCAATCCAAGCTGATGAACCACCAAAATCTTGATGAGAGCAAAATGGAAAATGTTGTTGAACTGCTGCTCAGGGGTCTTGTGCTGCACAAGGGTGGTCATCCTCTCTATGTTCCAACATATGAAATAAGGAATGTTCATCATCCTTACCCGGGTGAAATGCATGAGCAACCTGATGTGATAAGCATATACTCAGGAGAAGCGACCTTCACAACTGAAATACTTCATGATTAATTTCATTAATGGAGCATATTCATATTTGAGATATCAGAATGGGAACACTCTCTTGAGCTGCCTCAAGAAACCGGGTTTAACATATGGCTCATAATGTTTCCAGTCAATCTTCTGCTTCTTGTTCCATGGTTCTCTGATGTTCGGTATGCCGGTTGCTAATGAGATAGAATCTGGTGTAAGTGTGAAAGTGACACCATCCAAAGTCACTCGGTTACCATGTAAATGTAATACAAATAAGCGAGCCAACTCATGATGGACTTGAACAGTAGCAACCTTCTCGCAAAATTCATAACATGACTGAAACTGAAAAGAAGAGATGGTAAGAGGGTAGGCCTGCAATTCTGTAAGGCTGGTCGGTTCTTCTCTAACATGTCTACCACCTTTATGAGGCCTCCAGGGTGCATGTCTCTTCATGGGTGAGTCGCTTTGGGTCTCTACTTCATAATCAGATGAATGACTGGATAACATAACTACTGTTGCACAAACTGCCTTGGAGAAAAAGACGTTGGTGATAAAACTGTGTTGGACTGCTCTGTTTGTGATGTGGTTGAATTTTGCCACCAAGGGGAAAAATTGCAACAAGGGGCTGTTAGAAATGGGGAAAATAGTAGGGGGATGAAGGACTTTTGGGACTATAGGGATTAGGGAAATGTAGGAGGGTTTTGAGGGATTAGATGTATAGGGTGAGGAATTGTTGTGTAGGGTATGAGGTGTGGGATTTGGGAAAGAGAATATAGGAGAAGGGATTAATGAACCTGGGGGGGGGGGTAGGAAATTAGGGAATGATTAAAACAAAGGAGAAAAGGGAGGGATGAGTGACTTTGGTGGTAAAACAATGAATTTGAAACCCTGACAGCAAGTTTTCTTGAGGTGCTTTTAGAAGGAGGGTTTGATATGTTTGTTCAACCATTATCATCCATAAACCACCCTAGCTTATCACAAAAGTGGATGAAACATCAAGAAGAAGGCTCTACCTGGAAAATCCGCGCAAGTTATGGGCAATTTGGAGAGATTTCAAGCAAATTCAGGCTTTCAGGTGTATGCACCATGCCGCATACCCAGTGCGTCGCACCGTCCCAGTTCGTCGTGCCCATGTTATTTAACACTGTGTGGTTTCTCCTAGTGTGCCGCGCCACCTGCTCTATGCACCGCGCTGGCCAACTTCCTCCAACTTCACCCAAATGGTGCACTTACTCACCCAATTTGCTTTGAATTGCTTCTCTTTGATCTTTGGCATGCAAATGACATTAATCCTCATGGAAAACTCTTTATAAAGACATGGATTTGATTTTTGATTCTTGAAAACCCATTTTTGTAATGTTTGGCATTGGCACTTTTTGATATTTTAATACAACTCTGTGATTTGAATTTCCTTTTTGATTTTTGATTGAAATGATGAAATTATTGGCAATTTTTTGTAGGGATAGCAGACATGGAATTTGGCAAAGCAGACCAGGGCTGTGCCTGAAGAATTTGACAACTAATTTTTCTTTTTAAATTATTACAAAAGACGAAATGTCGAATTTTCTTCAAAACAGAGTTTTGAAGAAAAGTCGTGATCCATCCAGATGACGATGAAAATATGTGGAATGAAGACTTATTAAGAACCTCCCTCTGGCTTGCTGGCTTTATTGGACAGCTTGAAGACACAACTTGTGAAACCCTAGACCTAGTGACTGAAATGACACTTGCTGATCAAAGACTAAAACAGGACTGTAATTGACTCAAAAGCTTGATTTTAATGAATAGATCTAAGCCAGCAGTGCAAGGCATGAGAGGTAATGAATAACAAGACCCTTCTATCGAATATGGCATGCCCCTAGTGGAATGCAACTGAGTGAAGCAAGAGAGACACCTAAAAATGAAATGCAATAAAGAGAAATGATCTCTGACGGAGGGATGTAAAGACCGACTCTAACACAAGCTACCAAATCCTTTCCATCAAAGTTCCTCATATCTATATTTGGCATATAGTGGGTCTTTAATCTAATGTTAGATTCTATGAAATCATGATTAACATTTCTTTCTTTCTCATCATCATTTTCTTTTACTACCTTTTCATCATTAGGAAGACTTTCTTGTAGCAACTTTATCCAACCTTCCTTCAAACCTTCCCTGTCTTTCTTCAAATATTCCATGTTGCCTTTCGATTTTGCTTCTATAACACTGATCTTAGCTTCCATGCCATAGAGAAAACCATTGATCTTATCTTCGATCGCATTCTTAAAACCATCCATCCAGTTTTTCTTACTAGGTGTTTCTATTTTCTTGATTTGAGTCATTCTTTTTCTTGCTTTTAGGAGCTCGATTTTGAAATGAATATAAATATGTAATTTTGGATCTCCAAGGTTTGAACATTTTCTCTATAGTAACCCTTTGAGTCCTTTTTCCAACCCCATAATTCTTATTGAGATTGGATTCTCCAAGAAAGAGTTATGCCCAATCTCCCACGATGACCTGATTATAGACTAGTTCAGTAGAGTTAATTTGTACGAAGTGCCATGTGTCACTATGTCGACCTTTGGCCCTGCGAAAGACACCCAACAAACAAATTTTTTTCCACTTTCTATCATGTTTTACAAAATTTTAATCTGATTCTCAAAGAGAAAGTTATAACGATTCTCCCAAGGCCACCTATTTGAGATGGAATTTTGGAGCCTGCAAAAACTCTAACTTCTTCGTCTCATAACTTTGAAAATTTAGTGTGTAAATATATGAAATTCGGACATGAAGTTCATTTGAATTTCATCTCAAATGGGTTTTAACTTTTTCTTCTTAAGCTTCGTAGAAAAAAGTTATAACAAAAATTCCATCATGTCTTGTTTGAAGCACCGAAACCCTATAATCCAAAGCTCTGATACCAAATGTATGCAACCAACTCACAAAATAGAAGAATAGATAGATCAACGACTTCAAAATAAGTCTCTTCGAGGGGGAAACCTCCTTTACATTACAAAAGTGAATAATTATTAGATGATACAAATGAAAACATCCTTTATATATATATATATATATATGAAGTCTAAGGGTTCACAATATAATCAGAGACGACATAACAATAATAATGTAAGGGCACAACAATAACAATAATGAGCTTCTATGGGGCACAATAATAACAATATGGAGACTACATGGGAACAAAAATACAATAAGGGGGTCACACTAATAACAATAAGGGTCTACACTAGTAGTATAGGGACCTAAAAAGACCATAGATGGTAGGTGGTGACATGCATACCCATATCATCCCCTTGTTTTCCTTCAAACTTCGGGATGTCAACAGGTATTTTGTGCGAGATTGGGGGCCAATGTAAGTTATGGTAGATGGGTTCATTGGTCAGTTTCTACAAATCAAGGATGTTGATTGTTGCCAAAAAGGAAAAATTATTTGGTTCCATTAAGTCTGACCAGGGTGATGACAAATGACTTGAAGGACCCTGGGGTCCACACATCATTTTGTTTCCAACTGGATACATAGGGTTTTCTATATAATAGTTTCCCTACAATGGTGAAACAGTCATATAGGGTGGTTGTCCATATGGGCTGTTAGGCTGGGGGATATAAGCTTGATTTCCCCCAGGATAAAAATTGTCCCCTTGACTTAATTGAGGTTGACAAGGGGGTACCCAAATGGATTGAGTGGGACTGGGTTGAGGGATCCCGCTAGCCATGTAGTTTGCCATAGGCACATGACTAACACTAGGGTAGTGTACACTTGGAGGATTTATGTCAATTAATGATGTTCCAACTTTTCCTATAGATGGAGGGGGAATAGTAATGCCCCCTACTGGTATGTGAATGTTGGGAACATTGCTCCCTGGCATTTGAGCCTAGGGGTTTGAACTTAATAGAGGATTCCAACCAAAGGGATTACTAAAGGGAGACGTGCTAACATCACTATTTAGAGCAAAAACCGAAGGTGTATGAGTAGACAGAAAAGGGGAAGAAACCAGTATGTATTGGGTTCCACTCATAGTAGGTGTAACTAAGTTGCTCAAACTTGGCATAGTTTGGATAATGGGGTAACCAATTAGTTGTGTATCACTGACTATCGGCAAGGGAAGTGAGAGTGGACCAAAGTTGTCCACAAAATCCCACGACCCATTAGTCATCGAGGGAATGGTGGATGTAGGTACAATTGAAGACATGGTAGGTACATGTGCAACCTGAATCAATATTGGTCCCAAGGGATCAGTGAGGGGAGGATTATAAGGAGGTACAAATATTGGGATGTATTATTTGATTAAGTGTTAGATACTAGAGACTGATTTCCCAAAAAGGGGAAATCTGGATCATTGAGGCTTAGTTGATCCTCTGCAGTTAGTGGAGGAAGACCTTGTTGTCGCCGAGATTGACGACAAGGGTTGTATGTATCCATAGTGACCGATATATCTATATATATATATATATAGATATATATATTATAGTGATATTGATTATAGTCTCAGTGATAACAAACCAACACCTAAAAAATAAAAAATACTCTAAAAGTCAATCAGCAAGCAGTCAGGGGATATGGCTCTTTCTGATAACCATCATTTGCTAGAGATGAAACCCAGTATCACAATGGCTAAAAGAGAGAGCTAGCCAAATGTATAGTTATGATTACTCTTGAGCTTCACCTAAACCTCAGATTAAGGGGCCAAGTACTCTCGTGAAGATGAGCACCCTCCGAAAAACCAAAGATATAGTAGGTTTGTCTATTTAGGTACCAAGGCAGCCTGCCCCAGTCACCTTATGTTTGTCCCTAAAAAAGTGTGGCCACTATGGTTACCTCAAATCATAGACATTATTGGGGGGGGAAATGGTCATAGATAGTATGCTATGTGGGCAAGATACTTGAGTCCCCGACTCAGATCTGATATCCCCAAAGGGATCCTCGATACACAAAATACCCAATGGAGATGCCATCGAAGGTGGGATACCTTTTCTCACATTCAAATGTTGTCTTGCATTCAACTCTACTTTGACTATAGCAGTCTCGGATAGTATGAGTGCAACAAGATTTTACCCTCTTTAACGACACTAGTCTCAGTTTTACGATCTTGGGCAGTTAACTCAAAACTGCCTAGCCCAAAATCCCAGCCTAGAATAATATGTGTCTATACTCAAAAATGAGTTGTTGATTTCTTTTATTATGAGATATATTTTAAAAGTACTTTATTAATGTCTTCGGAAGGGGTGTTGATGTATGGATTTTTGTGAGACTCTGACACAAACCATGTAGAAAGTTCTTTTCAATTTCAATTCGATGAATGAATTATTTCTACAAGGAGAGAACCATTTATACCTCAATTAGCACCATGCATCTAATGCAGTAAACATAAGCACAAGAAACACTCTAAAAACTAACACAATAAACAGATGTAGAATCTAACCAACTAAAACATAAAAAACTTTAAACAATTTTTTATCTTCTTTTCTTGAAAAACATAAGCACTTAAGTGATTTTCCTAAAACTAAAAAATGCTTAAGAAACAAGCAACCAAACACAGTGCACAACTACAGATCCTTAAACAGGCTATAGGCAGCTTCCCCAACCCAAGAATTCATAGAATAGGCTGCTAATCAAGATATTGGCTAGCTAACGCACTTCAAGAGAGACTATAGAGCGTTAATGCCAAGACTAATGCTCTATTTGCAAGCCAGCAAAACGTTATAACTCACTATTTTGCACTACTGGGATGCGTTAGGAGGGAAAAAGCTATAAAAAGAGTCTTTTAGGGTCAGATCAAAGGCTAAGCACAACACAGATGGTTATGAAGAGTCTTGAGTGGTTAGAAAGAGAACCAAGAATAACAGGAAGGCCTGTAAAGAAAAAGAGATATGGGAAATTGGAAGGACAAAAACAGGAATTAAGTGTAGTCCCCAATGGATTCGCCAATTCTACTATAAGGATTATGCATAGGTGGTTGTGGCTAGAATACCCTCAAGGATCTTCCCGGGATCCAAGGAAAATCGTTTAGATTAACTACAGCTGGCACAAAGAAGTATATACATATCTATATTAATGCATGATATTCAAAGCAAGAAAAAAGAGATTACCTCAGATCTTGATACAGTTTTTCTAGAGAACCCAATGTAGCAGAGCAAAAGACCCCTTTGCTAGCTCCTAGATCAACACCTGCATATAAACAAGACGAAGAGTAATACTACAACATATAAACAATGATAATCAAAGAATTAATACATAAAGATATGAAAATGACATGTATCTATGCTACTCATAAACAATGGTACTAAATCAACATGTAAACAATCACGGCATTGGCATCATCGAGTAGATAACACACAAGAGTTCTATCTTATTAGATAGGAAAGAATGATTACAACCATATGGTGAGTCAAGCTTCCCTTAATCCTCTAGCTCCTTTCTCTCTCTCTCTCTCTTCTTAATCTCTTGGTAGCAAAGAAACTATATCTCATACAAAGTTTCGAAAATTAGTTGACAATCTTTTGACCTCTTTCACAATGCCCAAGACTCCAATATATAGATCATGAGAGGCTTATCCTTGCCAATTCTCTCATGAGTTCCCTTTGGAAAAATATAGGATGTTTCCTTGATTTATTACTCTTTCCCCTTCCATTAGACTCTATTAGGAATGGAAATATCCTTAGGCAGGTCTAAGGTAGATGTTTCCTTCTTTTCGGGTTGACATTTGAGTAAAAAGTGGAATACTAGTCAGTCGACCCACTCATTTGACCTCCAAAATCTCACAAAACTTGGGTAACACTGTCCCTTAGGAAATATAATGAGTTACACTAGGGATGAATGCCCCTGGATCACGCATAGGGAGCGTTTTAACTCTTCCTAATAGTTCTTGGGGAGTGTTACCTTGGCAAATATGCCTTTGAACTAGGTCATGTCTTCAATCAAATTGTCTTTCTCCTCTGAACTAATGAGGAGGTCATTTTACTGTATAACAATGATGGATAGTGTATGGTACCTAGACAATGGAGCTTCTTTCCAAATGAATTGTAATAAAGAGCTCCTCAGTAACTTGGAGGAGAAGGATATTCAGATGCATATCGAGAGGGGTGATGACAAGAGGTATAATGCTACCCGGCTTGGTACAGTTACCTTTCAGAGGGAGTCGGTTTCTCCCCTCACTTTGTGAGATGTTATGTATGTTCCTGGTTTGAAGAAGAACTTGGTATCTATTTCCATCTTAGAGGATAGAGGCTATGATGTGATCTTTAATAAGGGAAAGGCATTCCTTCATCACATAGCCATGGGACAGGTAAATAGGATAGGGGTTCGAGTGAAGAATCTCTACAAGTTAGAGGTAGAAGATTGTGCTTCCTTGAGCACGAAAGTAGAGAATGTGCAGAACCGAGACATTAGTGAGTTGTGGCATAGGTCGTTGGGTCACTTTCATCATGGCACTTTGAAAATCATGGAGAAAATTTCTACTAGTCTTCCCAAAGGTACACTAGATCAAGTTGACACATGCAAAGGGTGTACTTTGGGAAAATACACCAAAGCTTCCTTTCACGGCAAACATAGTCGAGCACATGTGATCCTCGATTAAGTCCATTTAGATGTGTGTGGACCATTCTCGACAACATCCACAACCAAGAACAATTATTATGTTATATTTGTTGACGATTTTTCTCATAATGTTGGATCTTATTCATGTAGAAGAAAGATCAGAATTTTGCAAAGTTTTGTGAATTTAAAGCACTAGTCAACAAATATACTAATAGAAAAGTTAAAGCTCTCATGAGTGATAATGGTGGAGAGTATGTGTTGAATGAGTTTAAAAACTTTTGTGTGGTAGAAGGCACTCGACGAGAGTTGACAAAACCTCATAACCCATAACAGACTGGGGTGGTTGAAATGTAGAATAGAAACATAATAGGGGCAACATGGGTCGTGTTGCATGATTAGGGCCTACCACTAAACTTGCGGGCTGAGGCATGAAACACAATTGTTTATTTTCAGAACAAACAGCCTCATTGAATTCTTGGGATGAGTACACCGGAAGAGGCTTTCTCAGGGAAGAGACCAGATGTGGGTCACTTTAGGATTTTTGGTTCATTAGTCTACTTCCATGTAACCAAAGATGCACAAAAGAAGCTTGATCCCACAACTGAGTTGGGGATATTTGTGGGGTACACTGATACACCTCACAGCTATCGAGTGTACCTGTCAACCAACGGGATGACAACGGTTCAAAGGGAAGTAAAATTTGATGAAGAGAATGCCATGAGATTTTCATTTGATAGGGAGATTCAACTACATGTGGTTGAGGAGCTTTTAGCTCCTAAGGAGGAACCTCAGATTGATGTGGAACAACCACATGCAAAGGATTAGGGACTAGAGACACCCACTCATGTAGAGTCTTCCAGAGATGGGAGAAAGCGCACTAGAGAGGCTGAAAAATTATTGCACGATGCAAGAGAGAATGTGGGAGCACCCACATCACAGTGCTGGTAGAGGAGGTCACCAGAGAGGTACATTAGATACATGCCTCTTATGAGCAGATGTGTTGAGATTAAGCAATCCTCTTTTGAGGAAGCAGTGAAACAACCGGTTTGGGTTGATGCAATTGTTGAGGAGTAAGACTCCATCATTAGGAACAATGTTTGGGATGTGGTCCCATGTCTGGTGGACGAGTCAGTGGTGAGTTCCCGATGGATGCGAAAGGTAAAATAAGAAGCGAATGGTAGTGTGGAGAAACACAAGGCCATGTTTGTCGGCTGAGGATTTTCTCAAGTGGAGGGGATTGATTACGATGAGACCTTTGCTCCTGTTGCAAGGTACTCATCAATCATATCCATTTTGGCACTTTCAACATAGATGGGAAGGAAGATACATTAGATGGATGTAAATACAACCTTCCTTAATGACATGATTGAGGAAGAGTTTTATATTGATCATCCTAAAGGTTTTTATACCTTTGACCGAGAGTCGCATATGTGCTTACTCAAGCGAGCATTATATGGGCTGAAACAAGCATCCTGCACTTGGTACACCAGGGTCAATAGGTACTTCATTGGGTTAGGCTTTACCAAAAGTGAAGTAGATGCAAATCTTTACCATATTGTGGTTGAAGGTAAATTGTTGATTATTGTTTTACAAGTCGACGAATTGATTATGATAGGTGATGATAAGCTAATCAAGTCTTGAAAAGAGGACCTTGTAAGAGATTTTGAAATGAAGGACTTGGGGCTCATGTGCTACTTTCTAGGCATGGAAGTATGGCAAGGTGACGAGGAACTTTTTGTCTCTCAAGGAAAGTATGCCAATGAGATACTGAAAAGGTTCCACATGGAGAGCAGTAAACCCATGGAGACTCCTCTAGCAAGAAACTGGAGGAAGGAGGATGCTACTTCCAATGAAGTAGTGGAAGCTACTATTTACAAACAGTTTGTGGGTTCACTCATGTATTTGGTGAACATACTACCAGACATGTGCTATGTAGTTAACTAGCTTATTCAAGTGATGGTTAAGATGACCAAGTTGTATTGGAAGGCAACTAAGCATGTGTTGAGATACATCAGAGGTGCTACTTAGTATGGTTTATGGTACAGATAGATAGAGGGGGTGAAGCTTCAAGGCTTCACTGATGCATATTGGGTAGGGAGTCTATCCGATAGGAATATCACATCAGGATGAATCTTCAATATTGGGTCAGCAGTTGTTTCTTGGTACAATAGGAAATAGAGATCAGTTGCACTCAGTTCAACAGAGGCAAAGTACATGGCTGTTAGTCAAGCCACTTGTAAGGCTATCTAGATGAGGGAGATTCTGGTTGGTTTGTTTTTTCAGCAGATGGATCAAACAGTGATTTACTATTACAATAAAAGTTGTATCAAACTCTTTGAAAATCTAGCTTTTCATGATCGGTCCAAGCATATTGATATCTGATATCATCATCCTCGAGATTGTGTGCAGAGGAGAATTATGTTGTTGGAGTACATTCCCACAGAGGATAAGGATGCAGATATTTTGACAAAGGCATTGTCAATATGAAAATTTGAGTTTCGCAGAGACAGGATCGGGGTAGCTAATAATCCCTTTCTCATTGAGAGGGAGTGTTAAAAATAGCAACAAGAAATTCCAATTTAATTTGTCCTTGAATTAAATTGCAATTCTATTCTCATAGCAACTTTTATTAGTTAATTAAGCTAATTTAACTTAACTTACTTTGGAAATTCAAGTTGGAAGTTTATCTAGGGTCATGTAGAGTGATCCCTAAATTTTAGGGGCCCGGGTTTAGTTCTTTTGAGTTATAATTAGATAACTCGGTCTAACTAAGTTATAGTCAGTTAAACTAGTTCTAATTGTTGGAGGAACTAGTGGAGGTTTAGTAGTGGAGTAGTGCACCAATGCATCACTAGTATCAAACCAACTAACTGAAGATTCACTCATAAATAAATCATGCATGTCAATTTAGAGGAAGACCCAGTTGAGATTAGAGTTCAGGGATAATGTACTATCAGTTGTATAATTTTCTGAATTTTACATATGGTGCATGAAATCACTAGAGGACTTCTGTTTGGATTGCGCAGTTATGGGGAGTGGATTTCAAAATTAAATAGGGGTTAATTCCTCTAGGGATTGCGCAAGGAAGTAGGGGCTTGGAAGACAACATAATTGGCTAAGTGTTGGCTTGAGCTCACTTGTGAGGTAGAGAGATAGATTGTACTAGTGCAGGAATTTCTCAGGATGAACAAGTATTGTATTTTATTCTCAGATCTTCTGGTTAATGCAATATAGATAGTTAGGGTTTTAGCAATTTCTTTCCCTAGAGAAATATTGTGTTATGTGTCATTGATATTATTCCTCTTTCTGCTTATTTTTTTAATCGATCAATTTTTGTTTTCGCTGAAGAATAGAGTAAATTCTTCTCTTGTGTTTTAGCATATCACATAATCTGTTGAATCGTTAGGAAAATCTACATAGATAAAAAGTAGGGTATCATATTGTAGGGAATACACAGTTTGTATGCTTATAATACTTTGGTCTGGTGTGAATAACTAAAAAGAAAGTTGTAGTTCAAAGATATAGCTTACATGGGTAAACTTTTAGGTAGAACGAATAAACCATATTGGCTGAACCAGTAGAACCAGCGGTTGGCAGTTGTGAGTAGCCTTTAAGTAAAACAATTTATTATGTGATGGTGAAAAAAAAGAAAACATAAATTAATGTAGAATAATTGAGGGCTTTGTGAGGGTTTATAGACTAAATCTGAGAAATGTAAGAACCAAAAAATATCCAAATAGTGACAATATTTCTTATATATTGGAAGATGGGGGTTAGTCCCTTGGCTTACCTGAACAACGATCCTGCCATTCCTTCTGCCAGACAAGAGCTGGTATCTATAGAATTTAATGTAAAATGATAAAAATATTTTGAATTATAACCACAAAAATAATGACAATTGGTTGTTGTACATGGTATTGTAGACTGATAGCACAAATTAGTATTTTAGTCTCCAGAGCATTATAATTGTACTCAGATTGGAACAACAACCACTTTGAAAACTGTAGTAGGTAAATACCCTAACTTTATACAATATTTGAACAATCCAAATAGTAAGAATTACATTGGACAACAGTTTCTATCAACTGGAAATTAGTTATTACTGAAGCATCCAAAAATAATTGTACATGCCAAATGTATAAGAAATAACCAAGTTGGTTAAAACAAGTTTGTTAACCAAGAAGGGTCTTCTAGAACAAAACCCGAATCCATAAAAGGAGTAGTCTTGACAATGATGGCTATGGAATAAATAAACTCGAACCCATTAATACACATTAGCGAAATCCTCCAAGGTTAATCCAAGAATACATGGGAATGGTTTCGGTGAGCAAAGTACTGGAACAAGTTTGTTCTTGATCAGGATGGATAGCAAACAAGCGAGTACCTGAAAAGGAACAACAAAACAACAAAAAGACTGAATTCCTGGAAGTTAGAAGGATTGAAGGAATTGTTAATTAACTTTATAAAAAGCATAATAATTTAATAAAAACAATGGGGAACTTAACTTTTCAAGGAGACGTGCAGGAGCCACAAGTGGAAGAATCTGTTAACTTTGGACATGGGCAACCCAAAACAACTAAATAGGTAGTGTGACTAAATATTTACCTGTTAAATGAGTAAGATAGGTGCTATAAATCACATCTGGAAATCATGCAAGCATGATAAATTCAACGTTGAAGAGTTCGGTAATGAAAATGAAGAATCATAGCAGATAACCATTATCCTTTGTTTACCTGCAACTCCGTAGGTCTACAAAATCTTCTACTCCTTGGAGTTGGGCATCAATTTGATGTACCAAAAGAAAGCAAGTAGAGGGACAAACTCAAAAGAATACAAATTGTGGTAAACCCTTACGCTGGAAGAAGACCAACAGAGAGCCATGACTAAATATCCCATAGACTGCAGTGAAGGAAGAGGTATTACCTGTCATTTACACTAGGAAGCTCATGGAAATAACAAAACTGAAGACTAAGTTGCAGAGCCACCGCTGAGAGCAAGAAAATGAGAAGGAATGTGAAGGTTGGTGTAGGGATGATACCTTAACCAACTCACAAGAAATCTTAGCCATTGAAACATTCAAGAGTAAATCCACACCATTCATGTCACTCTCACTGAAAACCCTCAATCCAATGCATTGGCGCAGATCTCCATAATATGTTGTTTAGTTGTATAACATTGCTGGTACCGAGTGAGTTAGGCTAGGGTGTTAACTTTATAACTATGTGTTCACACTAATAACATCCCATATTGTGTATTTGCACTAATATCATATCATAATTTGTTATAAGGTATCGTGTTAATAAGTATAAGTCTGTTGAGGTATGGAGAAACCCCATAAAGCACTTTGATATTATGTTTAATATCAATACAATTATGATAATGTAATATCATTGAATCCTCAGAATAACTATTACGATGTGATAAATTTTTCTTTGAATTCATTACTCTTAACTTATTTTTGAAAAAATGAGTTAGGTTAATTTAGTATGTGTACACATGTTACAAGTGGTATCAGAGCCAAAAGTTTCTGTAAAATTTTGTAGAATTTTTCCTACAAATCAGCTAGCTTTGATACAATGTAGAACTTTTTCTACAAATTAGCTAGCTCCGATACCATGTAGAAATTTCCAACCTGTAGATCAACCTGGTAATGCAATGCACTAAAGCAAAACACTTGATCTACTTATACAAAGAATTTAGTGGAAGCTTAATCGAACATGAGCAACATCAATAAGAACACATATAACTGATAAGAAGGAATCAATCACACATAACACATAAGATATAACCCAAGGAAAGCCTCAGCCTAAAACCCCTTCTCTGTATTATCTTGCAAGTGGAAATATAGTCTGAATTACACAAAGCCTTAGCTCAAAAGCTATCCAGCTCTCGGTACAATCTCTCTGTTGCTCATAGACAGTCAAACGCCTCTCACAAACCTTCTCCTCTGCCCTCCAAGCCTCCTATTTCCTTGTGCAGTTTCCTTGAGGTCCAGTGCTGCCACTTGTGTGAATTGGCCTCTTCACACACTCACTAACCTCTGATCTAACTGCACAAATAGTACACTTATAGGAAAAATATTCATCCAACTAATAGTACACTGTCCCTTCTCTGATCTCAAATAGGTCTCTGTCTGAATTGAAATGCATGAGTTATCCATGAGTGAATATTCAGTTATCTGAAATACAATAGTTACATGCATGCAAGCATTAACTAACTGAACTCTCATTAATTTAACAAACTGTTAAATTAATCTAACTGGACTTGACTCAATTAATTGAGCCAACTAATTGCAACTCAATATTACAACTCACTCTTATCTCTTTAACTGATTGATAAATCCCTTAATCAAAGGAGAAACTATTGCATGTCCTCACATAGACTTCAAGTTCATAATTCCTTAACTAACTAACTCAAGATGAATTAATGAATATATTTACAAACTGTTGTTAATATCAAATTCGAATTTTACTTCCTATGTTTAGTCCAAGGGTTGACTAAAATAAGAAGGGATCCCGAAATACTATTTTTAGAAAAGCTATTTTTAGCACTTTCACTTTTCACCCATTGTAGCTAAGATCTCCAATGGCTTAACTGCTATTTATAGCTTGACTGTTTATAGCAGTGCTATTTTTAGCATCTTCTATTTATAGCATTTCTTGTTGCACTTTTTAACAGGAATTACTAAGATGCACAAGGAATCTAGAGGTATTTCTAGTTCAATCCACATTTGCATGCACAAAATTGCCCGATAAGGACTGCAACCGCATGCACATGCTTGTGTCATGTGTTTGGAGCCCTTCAACCACATGCACAAGGCTGCATGGGTGCGGTTGGGGTAGAGGATGGTCAGAACCCAAAAAATCCAGCTAAGAACTATCTTCAACCTCTTTCTCACCTTCTCCAACATCTGTTTAACTTGTTCAAATCATGACAAGTCACATGAATAACTCTTCAACCTTTGTTCACCTCAACAAGCCATCCTCAACTAGTCTTCTATAACACATCATAGCATGCACTTCAACACCTTGTTTTGCAACACCATTTGCAACTCAACTTGAGATATGATTAGTGGACAACATGACAACTTTGAAACATTGATCCAATCACCTGGAACTCACCAACATGAGCCTGTACTATTGGATCCCTATAATACTAGTGTATCCCCCTTATTTTTTATTGTTAGTGTAGCCCCCTATTATTATTTTTGTGCCCATTTATCCGCAATGTTGTTATTTTTGTGCCCCATAGAATCCCATTATTGTTATTGTTGTGCCCCATAGAAGCCCACTATTTTTATTGTTGTGCCCTTACATTATTATTGTTATGTAGGCTCTGATTATATTGTGACCCCTTAGACTCATATATATACTAAGGAGGTCTTATCATTTGTATCATCCAAGAATTGTTCATTTATGCGATGTAAAATAGGTTCCCCCCTCGAAGAGGTATTTCTCAAGTCGTTGATCTATCTTTTCTTCTATTTTGTGTGCTGGTTGCATAACATTTGGTATCAAAGCTTTGGATTCTAAGGTTTTGCTGCTACAAACATGCCATCTTGGAATTTTCACCATAATTTTTTATTTTTATTTATTTGTTTATTTATTTATTTTACGAAGGCTCGAAAGTTGAAATTGTGACATCGAGGAGCTTAAATCTTGATGAAATTCCTGTCAAAAGTTCAGATCTTGGTTCACTATAATTTTTGAGATATGGTCCAAATACGTTAAGATTTTTTCATGCTCCAGAATTCAGTCTCAAACATGCGACCTTGGGAAATTGTCATAACGTTCACTCTAAGAATAGGATTTGAATTTTGTAAAGAGTGACTGAAAGTGTATGGACTATAGTTTTTCTTATATCATTTTCAAGGCCGAAGGTTGAAATAGTGACACGTGGAACTCTGTATAAGTTCGCTCTATTGAACCAATCTATAATAAAGACATCGTTGGAGATTGGGCATAAAATAAACTTGAAGAATACAATTTTGGTCTTACTTATGGAGTTGGAAAGAAGAATCATAGGGCTACCACATCAAAATTTAAAACCTTGAAGATCCAAAATTACAGAGATGCAATAGTTTCAATATCAAGCTCCAAAAAAGCAAGAAAAAGGTGTGTATTTTTTATTTTTATTTATTTATTTATTTTTTAATTTTTCATAAGTTTTGTTTGAAAAATCAATTTGAAGTGATTCCAAGGGCATAGTGAAGCATATATATAATTGTTTGACAAAAATGCCTCGAAATAAAAAAAAAATGGATACACCTAGTGAGCAACCATAAATCTGTTCTATGACGCATGAAGAAGAGGAAGAAATGCAACATGATATATCAAAATTACGAGACCAAGTGCAACAAATTTCGTTCTTGAAAAGCGTAACCAAAAATGAACTGGAAGCTAAGATGGATGGTATAGAAGAAAAAATGATAGGCGACATGGAATATTTTAAGAATGGTTTAAAAGAAGAAATGGAAGGCTTGAAGGGATATTTGACAAAGTTGCTACAGGAAATGCTTCCTAGTGGTGAGAAGGTACTCCATGAACATTAGGATGAGGACAAAAACAATATAAAAAATGATTTTATAGACTCCAACATTGGGTTTAAGACCGAAAACATTCCAAATATAGATATGAAGAAGTTTGATGGCAAGGATATGGTAACATGGATACCACATATGGAGCAATATTTTGATCTCCATGATGTGCAACACACACAAAAGGTACACATTGCATCTTTATATTTAGAACCCAATCAATTTGTATGGTATCGATGGCTTTATTCTCATAAACCAATTGTCACTTGGTCAATTTTTATGGAGGAAATGATAACACATTATGAGGATACGAAGAGCAACACCTTCTTTAGCTTATTGATAAATCTTAAAAAAAGGGTTCAATGGCAGAGCACATTAAGCACTTCCAAAAATTTAATATTAGGGTAACTGATATTCCAGAGGAGCATAAGATCGATGTCTTCATAGGGAATTTAAAGGATAACATCCAACATGAGGTTCATCTTTGAGAACTTGTTTCATCAGAGAAGGCATCCAGGGTGGCAAGAAAAGTTGAAAGAAAAATTATGGCAAAAAGGAAGTCTACCACTCACAACTCTAAAGATGGAAGTGTTGCTGCTCCTAGCTTTCCACAACCTACAAGGTTGACACCACAAAAACTGGAGGAAAAAAGAGAAAAAAAAGATTTATTACATTTGTGATAGAAAATACACTAAAGTTCATAAGTGTGTTGAGAAGAAATTATTCGACATAGATTGTGAAGGGGAGGAAGAAAAGGAACAAGAAACACCAAAAGAGGAGGATATACACTAGGAACCAACCCCAGAGAAAGAATAAATGAATCCGACCATATCTTGTAATGCATTGGTAGTAATTGTGACTCCTAAAACTCTAAAGATAGAATGATATATCAAGAAATAAAAGGTCACAGTGTTGATTGATTCTGGTAGTACCCATAATTTTATTCATTGTAAGATAACCAAGGAATTGAATTGCTTCTTATATTCAACACCAGATTGTCAAGTTATGGTTGCAAATGGAGGAACTATAAACTACTCTAGAAAGTTCCATACTATCAAGCTAACCATGGGTGAATATGTATTGAATAGTCCAATTCTTTCAATTATAATGGGTAGTGATGATGTTGTACAAGGAGTACAATGGTTACAATATTTTGGGACGATAGCTTTCAATTTTCAAGAACTTTTCTTGAATTTTTTTGGGAGGGAAAGGAAGTTGAATTAAGGGGTATCACAAGGGAAGCAAGAAAGATAATCATATATAATGACATGACAAAGTTTCTTAATAAAGAACAATCGGGTGTAATTAAACAATTATGCTCACTAGAGGTTCAAACATTGAAATCATATATTTGGGATCTGTGTTCAAATTTGGAATCTTCTTTCAAGATATCATCAAATTAAATGAAGACTAAAGACATTCCGGAAACAACATTCAGAAGTCATGAGGGTCATTATGAATTT
>APFE030647097.1:39958-50114 GCA_000404065.3 Pinus taeda
TCAAAATAGGAGCTGATAAGACACATGTCTTCTTAGAGTTACAATACAATTAGGAGATGTGACACATATCCTCATGATCCCATGATTCTTTCCACTCAAATTTGAATTTGGCCTTAGAGTGCCACATAAAGGTCTTCTAGAAGCTTCCTTTAAACCTACACATGTCAACAATCTCAACCCATTTGTTAGGTATAAGCATATGTACATTATTTCCTAATTTTTAACCACAAATTCACTCAAAAGGCTTAGAATTAATAAAGATTGGAAAAACATAAATGTGGCCCAATGATAATGAAAGTGGGATGAATGTGGTGACATAGTAGTGAAATGGAGGTGATATAATGGACATAATAGTGAAAGTGTAATGGAAATGAATGACATTTTCAAGACTCAACAATGCTCAATGGATTCTCCAAAATGCTGGTAAGAAATAATTATTCTTATTTCCACTCTTCTCCTTCAATTCATTGTTCATCAATATTAGTTTCCAACTATTATTCCATACAAATGGTTATTCAACTTCAATATTATCATGTAATGGCCCTTTCTTATAGTTACATATCCATCTTCTATATTAGTGCCCAACAATTGTTGCTTACAGTTATTAGTTAATGTCAGACACCTTAATCCTCTAGGATTATGGTAAATAGTAATTAGGTGTAAATATGTGATAGATATTTTGTTGGGAAAACTAATAGCTCACGTAGTTGGATAGTTGTTTCTCCTTGTAACAATTATGTTTCATTCATTAATGAATAAACATTGGATATTTTCACATGATACTTAGTCTAACATGGTACTAGAGTTGAATTCTCCTCTGCCTCCTCCTGCACATTCATGCCAGTTAAAGATTTCTAGTGTTTATACAACAACATGTTTTTTTTCTGGGTGATGAGAAGTGAATGTGAACATGCTTATTCCTCCTGCTATTTTGAACAAGTTTTTTCCTCTTGTTGATCTGGTATGTTGTGGGTTCATGGATATATGTTTCCATGAGAACATCAAAACATTCATTTTTTTGTTTTGTTTTACACACAACACTTCATTGTTTGGTCACCAAAAGAACCCAATTGTTTGGTTGTTTTGGTTGAGGGAATATACAAAGCATCTATTTCTTAGAGAAATGCATGCATGCTAACGTAAGTTAACCTCCATCATATTAATTGATAGTAGACTACATCATTTATTTCATAGCATTTAATTGACAATAGACTACAATGTTTATTTCATAGCATTTATTTCATACTATAACATTTAATTGACAATAGACTCCATTACGAACCATTTAATTCACACTAATATTTAAATGCATTATTTGCAACTTCACTGTTTTTGTGTGGTGGACATGTCAACTACCTATCGACCATTTCAAGCCAAAAATACTTTCTGAGATGATGCCAGAAGATCAGAGTAACACAATGAATGGGAAGTCACTCATTCGTTCATAGTGTATCTCTGTGCGTATGGGAGGAAGCAAGACCATAGCCTATCTTGATGAATGCATGGGAATAAATAATAGAGCTAAATCATATAGTCAGTTCTTTCTAATGTTTTGAATTGTTTCTTTGAAACAAGCCCATTATCAAGGTTTATGCTATCTGGCATGTTCAGAATGCATTTGACTTGTATTCATTTGTGATGATTGGTGTTTGTTTTATGAATGATTCATTAGCACTGTGGTCACCACAGATTAGCTTTATAGAAGCCATATATCAAATTGCAGAATCCTTCATTTTTGGAGGTTAACTTTATTATTCTTTTAAATCTTAATTGAATGACGTTTTTATTTTAATTTCTAATTGACTTGAAGTGGAAGTGAGAATATATAGAGTAAAATTATTTCACTGGGATTTATTTAATTTGACCGTAGCCCAAATGAAGGAAAAAACTGCCAATTTCAAATCTTATTGTTTTGTCTATCACTGTTCAATCGTCTTGTTGTTTTGTTCACCCTGGGGCTGGGGTTTTTTCTAAATTGTTCAAGAAAAATGCATTCATTACTCCATAGTTGGCGTAGTTTTAATTGGAAAATAAAACTACTGATCTAGGTGGATACTGGTGGCCACCCGCCTATTCCACCTAGACCTTGTTGCTGGTTTCATCAGTTTCCTTGATTATAGCACAATGTACTATTTTTAGTAGTTTTTTAGGACTTAAAATTCTGGATCTGTTTTGACCCCCTAAACGATGTTTTTTGAAGTCTACAACATTTGCAAATATTATAATACTCAAAGAGACATTTCTAACAAGGTATCATATGTGCCAAATGGATATTATATGAGAACATTATGACCCCGGGAAGTTGGCTATCCAGCTAACCCCAAAGGGGTGCAAAAAATCTTGGCATTGCATCTCCTAGTGTTAGGATTTTGGTTGTTTATGGTCTCCTTGCATTGTTCAATAATAAAAAGGCCCTTGATCCTCATTGTAACACAATTCAAAGGCATGTAGTAGCTACATCTCTTCTCAAAGATAAGCTACCATCACCTGAGCCAATTTATTTCCATTATGTATGTAAGCATCTTTCATTTCTTTGATATTAATGAAATGAAGGTTTATTTCTACTACATGTCCATGTTTATGTTTATATATGTAATCTGTTTTGTTCCTACATAATTCTAGATCAGTGGTGTAATAACGATTTTCTCTTTCTCTATTTTTCTGTGCATGTCCCCAATGAGCTAGGGGTATAAGGAGTTGAGACTTGAACTGTTGAGCCCTTGCAAGACCAGCCCCACCGACACTAACGACCTCCCATGGCTGAAGAAAATAAAGATGAGGGAGTAGGAGATCCTATCAAAATATTGCTCGAAGAGGCCCTCAAGTAACAGTGGAACGAAATGATGGAAAATGTTTCCCAAATCCTTTGGCGAATTCCAACTTGTGATGAATCTTTAGCCAACAGTCACTTTAGAGATAGCACCCCCTTCAAGGTACAAGTTAAATTCGATATCCCTATCTTTAAAGGTCAAATAGATGCAAATGTTGTAGATAAATGGCTAAATATGTTGGAAGGTTATTTTTTGGTCCATAATTTCTTTGACATAGAGAAGATTACTTTTCCACTGCTTAAAGCCTCCCCCCACGTCAAGGAATGATGGGAAACTTACTGTGAGAGACATGTTGAGGAACCCTCTTTGTTTTTAGTCATACCCTCTTGGAACTATTTCTGAGATGCTGTTAAGGAACAACATTACCTTGCTAGGAGCTATGGCGAAAAGTACATACAATGGACTACACTACAAAAATAAAGGGATCAAGATGTGCATGAGATCATGAATCTTTTCCATACCTCACACACAAATTTGGGTATCAAAGATTATGAGAAACCTCTAGTTTTCAAGTACCACAATTTTTTGAAAAAATACATTCAGGAGGAAATGGAGTTCCTAGACAGCTCCTCGCTTGGTGCAACATACTGATATGTTGCCAAGATCGATCACAAATTCAAGCAGAATAAGTGAGATTTTGTATCTGTGAACCCAAAGAAGAGAAAAAGTGCCCCAAGCCACAAAGAAAATGGAAGATTTAGGTTGCAACTCCATAGGACAACTCGAGGCCGTAAGACAAGAATAATAGGAAGGCAAAGAAGGACACTGACAAGTGGTATGAGTTCCATAAACTCCCATTCATAACATGAATGAATGTCATGCAAAGAAAGCATTGGTGGTCGAGAAATTTTTTTTAGAGAAAGATGCATGCTTTGATTATGAGTCAGAACCTGATAAGGGAAAGCAGATCATTGACACATAACCCACTGTGATGGTAGTCACCACCAAGATCCAAAAGGCATAACTTGAGGATCCATAGGATGGGGAGTGCCTCTTCCACTCACAAATGTGGGTAAAGGGTTCACCAGTGCAGTTCATCATTGAAAGTGGGAGCCAAAAGAAATTTATCTCAGCTGAGGTCCTTAGGAGATTGAAGTTGTCAACAACGCTACACCCATAGTCACACATCATTAGGTGGCTCCACCAAGGGTAACATGTCCATGTCAACCAACAATGTCGCCTGCCTTATAGCATCAAACCCTTTGCAGATGATGTATTGTGCGATGTTCCCCTCTAGAAGTCTATGATGTTTTATTAGGTCATCCATACCTATGAATCCAAACCTCATTATGTTATTATTAATTTGGCTAAAAAATTGTATAGGATACCAGAGGTAGCATCGCCTACCGCCTTTTCTTTGATCTTTGCTAAAAAATGCAGTAAGATCATTTCCTAGACCGGGAAATTTTTATTCCTTATGATTAGCCCTCAGAGTAAGAGGAAGATTATGGCCACATCCACAATCTCTAGATAGGGCTCCTCCATGTAGCAGAAGTAGATGGATAAGGTCATGGAGGGAGTACAGGGACATCTTCACCTCACCCACAAGGGTATCCCTACACTGTCAGGTCAAGCACTCCATCTATCTAACCTTGACTGCATTGCTACTCGATGGACTAATCTATTGACACTCTATTATGGAGAATGATGAAATCAAGAGGCAGAATCAAGAGCTGCTGCAAAAATGGCACATCAGGCCAAGTTCATCACCTTGTGGGAGCCCAATCGTGTTGGTACAGAAGAAGGAAGAAACTTGGAGGTTCTGTATTGACTATCAGGCACTGAATAAGATCACTATCTAGAATAGATATCCAATCCCACAAATTGATGACCTTTTGAACCAGCTTAAGGGGGCCAAATATTTAATCAAGATTGACTTGAAGTCTGATTATCACTAGGTACCAATCTAACTCTCTGATGTGTGGAAGACTACCTTCAAATCCAAGGATGATCATGTCTTTTAGGTTCACTAATTCCTCTGTAACCTTAATGAGGTTGATGGATGACATATTGTGGCCCTTCACCAAATCATTCATGGTAGTGTATTCGGACAACATCCTGATCTTTAACCAAAGTTAAGAAGAGCATCTATACCATATTTGACAGGTCCTCCACACCTACAACAATACAATTTGTGTGCTAATTTGGAAAAATGTGCTTTTGGTATGACCCAGGTTCAATATCTAGGGTACATCATTGATGAGTGGGGTGTGCATGCGGACCCAACCAAGATACAAGTTATTTTGTATTAACCACCTCCAACCACTCTCATAGAAGTCCACAAAGGGTGGAGAAAAAATAAAATTATTTTGGTTCAAATCCCAACAGAAGTTGTTTTCCAATTTGAAGCATTTCCTCTGATCTGCACTAGAGCTCACATTACCAGACCTGCAACAATCATTTGAAACTGAGATAGATGCCCCTAACAATGCTATTGGTGCAATTCTTACCCAATAGTGGAATCTGGTGGCATATCATAGTGAGACACTTTCAGGTACAATCTAAAAGTATGCCACCTATGAAAAATAGATGTATTCCATTATATAGGCCTGCTGACAATAAACACATTACAATATGGGGAAAGAAACAATCATCCACACAGACCACTGACCCCTGCAGTTCATACAGACACAAGACATGTTGCAGAACCATCACCTTTAGAAATGGTCCATACATGTGCAACAATTACATTTGAACATTAAATACAAGAAGGGAAGCACCAATAATGTTACAGACTACCTCAACCAACCGACGATTATGGCATTGACCATTGTTCTCAACTCTTGTGGACACAAGACTTCAGGATGGCCGCATATTTATAAAAGTGATCCAAAATTTGACACCACATGTCATATGCTCCTAGAAGGCAAGAAATTTCCATAATTTCACCTCCAGGATGCAATATTATGCCACCTGGGACACCTTTGTGTTCCCTTAAGTGAGCATGCCAAGATGATTTTGGAGGTGCATTGTAGGTTGATATTTGGACATTTTGGGGTAGAAAAAAAGTGGCAGTGCTACAAAAGTATTTTTATTTGTCGAACCTTCAACAAGATGTTGGGAAGTACATTAGATCCTCCACTTCCTGCGCCATTTCCAAAACTAAAATCAAGAAGTGAGGCTTGTATACCCCTCTTTCTACTCCTAACTAGTCCCGGGAATCCATATCCATGGATTATATGTTGGGCCTTCCTTATACCAAGCATGGTAGTCACTGTGTTTTCGTGGTTGTCAACAACTTCTCTAAGATGGTCATTCTAGTGGCCTACAAGAAGAGTATCACAACATAAGCCACTACCAAACTCTTCTTTGAATGATTATGGGGACACTTTTGGATCCCATAGTCCATTATCTCAGATCAGGACAATAGGTTCCTAAGTACATTCTGGTCAAGCCTATGGTCATTGTTGCATACCAAGCTCACTAAGTCTAGTACCTTCCACTCCCAAATGGATGGCCAAATATAGGTCGTCAACAGGATGATCGTGCACATACTATACATTTACTACTCAAAGCATCCACACACATGGGATGAAATCCTCCCCTATGTCCAACATAGCTACAACATATCTCTCCACAACTCAACTGACCACAACCCCTTTTAGGTGGGGTTGGGATTCCAATCACTATGTCCCATTAATGTTTCCATACCACTTGCGGCTACTCAAGATTCAGCTCATGTCCATTCCAAAGCTAACAATGCTACTAGCTTCATTTAATTAATTCAACACATCTTCCAGCAGGTCCAAGACATATTGGATAGAGAAAACACTAATTATAAACAACGCCATGATCGGGTGTCACATAAGTTCTAGGTGGGCAACAAATTTTGGTTGCATTTGTAGAAGGCATGCCTCGCTAGGGTCTACTGCAAGCTTCACTCGCTCCAATATGGGCCTTACAACATCACTAAGGTTGTAGGAGACAATGATGTCGAGCTCAACATTCCACCATTCCTTGGCCCACACCCAATATTCAATGTGGACTGGTTGCAACCATAGTTTCCCCCATTGCTGGACACATCAGACATTGCTGAGCAACTGAAACCAATAAAGCTCAACCCAAGCTCTAGCGAACATGCCATGATTTATAGGATCATGGACACACAAATCAAGAACACTCACCAACAAAGGATCCAACTATATCGAGTTGTCAAAGTAGGCCAACTCCTTCACTAGGCAAGTGGCTTACTAGGGATGAGGTTCAACATAAATTTCCTCACCTCATGGAGGCTTTGCACGCAATGGGGACCATTACTTCCTAAGGGGTGAGTACTGATATAGGTGGATACTAGTGGCCACCCACCTATTCCACCTTGACCTTTAGCTGGTTCTAATAGTTTCTTTAATTATAGCACAATTTACTATTTTTAGTAGTTTTTTGGGTCCTAAACTTCTAGAGTTTTTTTGACCCCCTAAATGACATTTTCTTGATGTTTGTAACAAGTTGATAGCTGACACAACTAGTGTATTACTCAGAGATACCTTTTTAACAAGGTATTGTACGTGCCAAATGAAGATCATATGACCAAGTTACGACCTCAAGAAGTTGGTTGTCCAACTAACCCCAACGGGGCCTGTTGACCACTCCAAGTTAACTACCCTATAACAATGTACATTTTAGAAAGAAGATTCCATCATGATTGAGCAGTGAGATCAGCTATATTTCATCATTATCATCGTCAATCATCATTTTGCAGAATTTGTAAACCCATTCTGCATGTTTGTAATGTAAATGATCTTAGTAAGACCATAATTTATGTAACAACCTAGGTAAAACTATTATTCAAATGACGATTTTCATCCTAGGAGGTTTTTCATCTCATTGGTTCATCTATGTTTCTAAACAAAAATGATCGACAAAGTTTTTCCCTCTAGCCTCACCTCAAAGCTAGGGTGGATTTTGTTGTTAAAATCTTAGGTAATTCCTAGTGTTCTAGTCGAGTCTTCTGTAAAATGATTTAGGAATAATTTTAGATAGTTGACTAAATTATTTTATTACAAATCACTTGGTCTACTAAATCATATTTGAGTGACATAATTGGGTAAATAATTGAGGGTCTATAAAGAACTGGTGTTCCCCCTTCATGTATTAAAATGTAATATCTTGATGTAAAAGATATCTTAGTTCATGGTCCCTGATAGTTAGACACCATGGCTAAATTATTTGAGGTTTGGAAAAAATATTAATCCCCTCATGAGTCAATTTTTTGGAAAAAATAAATTAAAATCCTAAGCCATAAATTTAATTAATTTTGTGTCATAGGAAAAATTAATTCTCCAAATTAAAAAATTCGTGGGTTCTAGAAGAATTAATTTTTGGAGGTCCCCGACCAAGGGAATATTGAAAATTTTAAGATATTTTGGACCCTTAGGCCTTGGTAGTTAAGTCAAAGTCAATTTTTTGAGGAAATCAACTCAAAATAATTAATTTTGAGTTTATTAAAATTCAATTAAATGAAAAATTCGAATTTCCTCAAAAATAAAATAATTTCGACGAAGGAGATTAAAAGATAATTATATATTTTTCAACCGTCGAAATTATTTTGACATGGATCAAACCAACTAGCCGTTAGAGAACTAATCTATAAATTAGAGGTCACTTGTCATTTAAATCATCCGATCTTTTAGATGATGTACTAGCTCTCAAATTTCTCTTGTAATATTTATGGAATAATATAACGTAAAAGTGTTTGGGGTTTTCATTGATGGTGGTGTTCCTCTTCGATATTTTATAGTAATATTGTTTTTAATGTTTTGCTGAATATTATTTATAAATTGTTAATTAATAGCTCTCATGGAATAATCTATTGCACATGTATCTTTCTTATTTTATTGGATCTAAGGTAGCAATTATAATTTTATTGAATTAGCATGCATATCTAATTCTTGAAGATTATATTGTTAATTTATATCTCTATCGATCTGACAATTTGATAGACTAGTGTTTGCAGAAACCATTCGTACTTAAAAATTTAGTCATTTGGGGAAGTCCTTGGTTAGACTAGCCGACTCCTAAATCATAAGATCTGAAGAGTCCACTTGATTGAAACCCTAGGATTTATCTAACAAAGCTTCTCTTGTAGGGATTTCTAGGCTAGTACCTCATTTACAATTTTATCTATCTTTTATAACTTATGCTAAATAGCTAGATCTGGCTAGGAAGAACCTTAGATATACAAATATGGTAGTGGATTCAGGGTCATACTCCTCAGATCTAATAGATATGTAAATTATTTGTATAGATTTGTAGTTTTGTAACATAATTTTTATTTTTATTTTCTAACTTGGGACTTAGGTTTCAATTTATTTTTTGTATATATGTGGGATTTGTGGGTTTTTTTTTGTTTTTTTTGTTGAGGTTTAGATCTAAATATTTTCAAGGAAAATTTAGGGTTCTAAGGCTGATCTAGGCCCTGGAGGGCAAGATCTAGCCTCAAACTTTTGTGTGCAAGGATTAAAATGAAGAAATCATTCATTTGAAGATTCATATATGTGGTTTTCATAGTGAATTCCAAGAGCACATTTAAAGCATAACTATATCAGATTTAGAAATTGATTTTAGGAATTTTTTTTTTTTTTGACAACCCTTGGCTTCCTCATGTTTTTTTTTCCTACATTTTCCTTAACCACTGCTCCTATCTGCTCCTCTCTAGGGTAGCGTCCATTATTCCTCCATTTCACTGCTGCGTTCTCCCTCACACATGCATCCATTCCCTATTAACTCCTATGCACTTTTTATCTCCCTTCCTTGCCTAACCCATGTCCCTTTTCTTCATGCATTCCCAACTCCCATTTATTCTTTGCGTTTTCCTTTGAAACCCTCTCCCTCACTGCTAGATTCCCGCAGTTCCTTTAGCTTCCCGCTCAGCCTGCGTCCCTTGTTTCTCTGCCCTCATTTCCTGCTCCTCTCACAACCTCTTCTTTCTCTATTTGCGACCCTCATCTTCTGCATGAGCTCATCTTTGTCTACTCCCTTCTCTTCCCTCAGCTTTGTGTTCTTCCTCTCCCTTGTTGCTAGCTCTACCTTTGTCCCTCCTCACTGTCTGCTGCCTTTTCGACCTACATACGCCTCATTCCCTCATGCTATCTTTAAAAAATATTTTGATTTAGTTTTTTATAAAGTGACCTTTGGCCCTTAAAAAAATTAAACTCTTATAGTTCCACATTAAAAAATTGTTCATCACATTGACCCCCTTAAAAATCAAATTAAAATTTTCTTTTCCTAGCATTTACCACATTAAATTTGTATTTTTATTTATTTATTGCCCCTTCGAGAAAACTAATTTTTTATTATCACATTAATCTTTTTTTTTTTTTTTGTAA
>APFE030647100.1:0-10689 GCA_000404065.3 Pinus taeda
TCCTCTATGTTCGTAAGATCGTGGGTTCGAACCCTGCATGGAGCTCTGAGGTCAAATTCGTAATCAGTGTGCGGGAAGAGTTCTATGAGCAATAGGCCTATGAACTATGCAGTGAAGTTATGAAGGACAAGCTTTACAGATCATATTAGATGGGCACCCAGAGGCAATGAGCTCATTGCCAATATGCGCATCTTGCTGGGGCCATGAGGCATTTGGTGTATCTTCAAAAAGATGTTGCAATGCTTTGAGCACAGAATGGGAGCAACACAATGTTCACAGAGACGTGAAGGCGAGCAATAAGTTGGTGGATGCAGAGCTCAATGAAGGCGAGCAATATGTTGGTCGATGCGGAGCTCAATGGCCGACACGGGGACTTCAGCCTCGCTCGCCTATACGAGCACAGGAAAAATCCTCAGACAGACAAGCTCGTCAACGCTTCAAGGTGCCTTACATCTGAGCTGAGCGCGCCAAAAAGGCAACCACGAACCCCGATGTGTACAACTATGTTGCTCTGCTTTTAGAAGGAGGCCCGCTAAGGCCAATCGGTGTTCAGAAGAGCATGATTTTGTAGAAATGAGTTTGGGGATTTGAAGAGGACGGGATCATTTTGGAGGTCGTGGATCGGAGGCTTCCTGTTGAATATGTGGTCAATGATATGGAAACTGTGTTCAAGTTGGGTAAATTTTAACAACCTACCTCCAAGTTTGAAATAAGGTGACATATGGCCAAGGGCATTCTCTAAAAGAGTGATTTATTTCGCAACACATAGTGTAACTACTAGACGCTAGATCTTTTAAGAAAAAAGAACTAGAACCAAATTTCAATGAGATGTTCATTAACATCTTGAAGGTCTTGCTATCTATGATGTTTGAGTTGCACATCATGATAGGAAGGCTATTGGAATGGTTGGATGGTGCAGGAGTTGGCTGCTGCACGTTTTGGTTAAAACTTAAAATGAATATGTTTTCTTTGTTAGGTTAAAATGAAATTTCTACAACTAAAACAAAAATCATTTTGGACATGTCTACACATGAGAAAATACTCCATGAAATGGACACAAGATTTGAAGAAAAGGAATTTGTTCAATGAAGTTTACACATGAGAAAATACTCCATGAAATGGACACAAGATTTGAAGAAAAGGAAGTTGTTCAATGCAGTTTACACATGAGAAAATACTCCATGAAATGGACACAAGATTTGAAGAAAAGGAAGTTGTTCAATGCAGTTTACACATGAGAAAATACTCCATGAAATGGACACAAGATTTGAAGAAAAGGAAGTTGTTCAATGCAGTTTACACAAAGATTGAACAAAAACATATATTTTGACAAACGGGGATATCGTTCAACAATAACAAGTTTCTCTTTGGAGTGATATTATTCAACAATAACAAAATTCTTTTCATAGGGATATCATTCAACAATAACAAAAAATATTTTCGCAGCGATATCATTCAACAATAAAATATAAAATATTTGTATGGAAGTAAAGAATGCTAAACTAATTAAACCAATTGTTCGCGAGATATAATCCTCACTAGAGGATAGTTGCAGTTGCAAAGCAATAATTCCAAGTTGTAGTTGTGTTTGAAACTGGGAAAGATCTAGCATACCGACCTCAAAATGCAATCATCGTCCCAAGATACTGTGTCCTCCAGGAGTACATCCTAAACAAGAACTGATCAATCATCCTCTAAATATAATTGGTGATTCAACAGAGTATCTTAAAATTATAATTGAACGATCACTCTCTAGCCGTGACACAAAGTGTTTGGAATCAGCTTGAAGGGATCAAATATCTCGCTGTTGTTGGAATCGTCGTGAAGGGATCAATTATCTGGCTGTTGGCCCCTTTAAAAATATAAAAATGACAGAACAGTCAAATCCTGAATCCTCGTGAAGGGATTAATTTTCTACTTGTTGGCCCCTTAAAAAAAGGAAAAATAATGGAACAGTCAAATCTTGAATCCTCGTGAAGGGATCAATTATCTAGTTGTTGGCTCTTTAAAAAAAATAGAGGAACAATCAAATATTTAAGAGCATTTATCTAGTGGTTGGTCCGCTTAAATATAGCAAAATAACGGAATGGTCAAATATTGCAGGAAAAAAAAAAACTAAATGGTACAATTTGGAAAAAAACTGAAGTTTAGCAACTAAGTAAAAAAAAAGCAATAAATTTTCTCTTCTCTCTCATGAAATTTGAATCATCGCAAAAACACATGTTGAAGATAAGCAATCCTAAAGGGGACACGCACACACACAAACATTTTAGAACACATATCAACATGCTATTCACATTCATTGTAAATACAAACACTCAATAAAACTCAAACAGCAAACATTATCATACACAATCATGAACAAAGTAAAAAATATCATCGATCATCAAACATTACATGAAAAGAATATGAATACACATCACTACACAAACAAGAACCATTTTAATGCATTTAAAAATACATGAAAAGAATATGAATTCACATCACTACACAAACAAGAACAATTTTAATGCATTTAAAAATTTAAAATGTGTATTAACAATTAAGAAGTTGATTTAGGATTTCAAATTTATGTATCATTAAAAGTTATTAACTTAAAATCTATGATGCTAACTACTTTTAAACATAACCAAAGAGGAAAAGTAAAAACTAAAGAGTGGAAAGGGAGAGAGGATGCACAAGCCCTTAAGAATGATCATGGTTCATTCTCAAGGGCATTGAGAAGGGGCCTTCTAGCCCCTTCAAACAAAAAATCAATTTTTATTATTATGAAATTTTCAAGAGTAATTATAGAATGAATAAATAAATGTTAATTTCTTTTGAATACGATGAACGTCTTCTATTCTATGATGAACATGAAAGACATGTAAATGCTTCTCTACTGTGATGAATATAAAAGACATGTAAATGATTTGGCATGCACATATCTTCTAGTCAATCTCTGCAAAAATAATATTGTTTAAAACTCAGTGAACTTTCTATACAGTGTAACAAAAAATACATAAATTCCTATAACAAAACAATTTGCAGTTAAGATTTAATATTTATTTATGTTTCTTCGGAGAGGGCGAAAAAAAAAATTAAAATTAGAGATCACCTGTGTATCCTAAAGCCCCTCAAAGCCCCTCAATCAGTGGATTTGTCTGCTCCTTGCGTCCATTCCTATGGAGAGCCGGTCACACCGCTGGCTGAAAATGAATCTACAACATCAAATCATAAAATTGATAAGATTCACTGAGTTATCCAATTTTAAATGTATAATGTGATGAAAACTCAGAAAATTTAGCCATAGTTGCATTCACATAAAATCGGATGAAGCTGCTGCTGCTCGCTCAGAAAATATACCTTTATGTACCCAATTTGTTCCACGCATAGGGTCGGTCCCACTGGCACAAGTAAGGCGTTGTAAGGTTGGGATGGGAATAGGTAGAGGCACAGACACATGTTCTCCATATAACCCTCCTTCCATTGCTTTTCTTTGCCCCTCTGGATCTCCCTCCATAACACTCGGCCCACTAATCACTTAGAAAGGGAGAAGGATCTCCATCCCTCATTAATTCTCTGAAGGAAAGAGCGGAAAAATAAAAAGAAAATCTTCATACCCAATACCATAAAAACACCCTCATTCTCAATCCTGGAACAACAAAGCAAATACCAAAAAGCCCTCATACTCAATTCTGGAAACACAAAGCAAATAAAGGCATTCGAAATATATATATATATATATATATATTTGTAAAGTTGGAATGGGAATAGGGTCATGGACTCCACCTCCTCCACTACACTCCACGGGCTACTCGTCTTCTCCATATAACCGTAGTTGTCACCATCCGAGTGGATCGTTGCCACCACCAGGTCATCCACCTTCCATTGCCGCTATGGATCTCCTCAATAACTGCGTTGTTTGAATGTGCTTCCATTGTCAGGGTATTGAAGCAGCACATCGTGGGGTTCAACTACTCTGCCAAATCATTAAATAAAAACCCAATTCCTTTGTGAGAAAAACCTTAATAGGTATAAAAACAAAACAAAAAAACAGTGCATAATTAAAACCTTAACAGGTATAATAAAAACAAAACAAAATTGCATAATTTGGAATCCAGCATGATCTACAGAAAGAAAATTTAGAATGAAAAGATTGGACGAATCTTACCACCATTTTTATCCTGTCCTGTCCTGTCCACCTTTAATTTGGAATCCAAGATAGCCATGCCCGACATAATATAATTTTAGCACAGTAGTACTAGTACAGGTCTCTGCGTCACGTCATGTGAAAAAAGAAATGTATTCAATTGAGATTCCCCTGAAATCTATGAATCCTCTGCATAGTTGATACATGCTATAACCGCTTAGCTCCCAACATAACTCCTACACCACCATATAATATACGATTCAATTATTTAATCCTCCCAAATTCTAAAAGATAAGTTACACATTTTCTACCGACATTTATCAGATCTGCTTGTTTCGGCAATGCAAGTCAAGTTCCATGGCCCCATTTATCAGCATCGTATAGACCTGCTCTTTTGGGTAGTGCAAATAAATTTCCATGGGTATCAGGGAATTGAAGTGCAGCAGCGGGCATGGGTATCAGAGGTTGGGCTTATGGTTGTTTCCATCCGTGACGAGAGGCGGGAATTGGCTTGAAATGAGCAGAGCAGAGCAGAGCAGGCCAGGCATTCTGTTAAGAACGGCCCCTGACATTGGAACAGTGAGATGCATTTCAGGGACGTTGGGAGCCACCACACAGACAGAGAGAGACCTGCATATATGCAACCACAACCACAACGAATAAGGTTAAGATTCATAATTATGCAGCTCCACTCTGTTAACAGCTTGAAAAGGGCCAATCCCAAATCAAATTACCAAAATCAAATTACAACTTGAAAAGGGCCGATGCCATACCAAATTAGTTCCCGCTAATCCCACTCATCATTGGGTATATATTTGAATATATAGCCAGAAATATGCAAAGAAATGTACCTACTCTACTTGGGATTCAATCCTTGCGCACAACTGTGGATTCGAAAACTGATGATGTAGGTACCAATACCAATACCAATTCATATCATATTTAAGTTTAGCTGGGCAATTCAATAATACTTGAACAGAGCAAGCCAATTGGATCAAATTACAAAATTCATATCGAACCCTCTAATGTATGTTGTCACTTTGTAATTCATATTGAGCCCTGTAATTTAATGTAATGTATGTCATCACTTACTAAGCACATCTAAAATCTGTGCATCAAGATTTAAAAAAAAGGAAACCCAATGAAAAGAAAACAGATCTTACAGGTATAGGAAGGATTGAGAAGGATGTGGGTGGATATCTCCTCATATACCTGCCTGGGATTAAACCCTCCTTTCGCTTCTGTTCCTGCTGATTAAAAATTGAATTTTATTGATTTGATGTCATGTCTACCTTCACCTCCTCCCAGTACCGTGCAACCAGCAACACATACAGACCAGACCAAACCAAACCAGACTCATACAAAACTCATACCAGACATGACATGGAGCTCCAAGACAAGACCAAACTCAGCTCGGCGTAGGTAGCCATGGGAGGAGGAGGAGGAGAGGAGATTCGGAAAAGGTAGAGAGTGGGAGAAGGAAATAAATAGTACTGGCTGGATTCAATGGTCTTGCTTTTCCTGACTACCACCTCTGCAAAAAAGCACTGCCACCTCTACAACGGTTATGCTTTTCTCGACTGCAAAATATCACTTCTCTTCACTGCCACCTCTGCAATGTTTGTGCTTTTCTCGACTGCGAAAAATCACTTCTATTCACTGCCACCTCTGCAACGTTCGTTCTTTTCTCGACTGCGAAAAATCACTTCTCTTCACTGCCACCTCTGCAAAAGCAGATGTGGAAAAAGCATGTTGGATTGCAACATTTTGTTTGTTGTTTCCAATAGTAGTCATAATGGAATTTCAAAAGGATTATTTAAAACATGGTACTACTAATGGAATTTCAAAAGGATTATTTAAAAACATGGTCTCAAATTTGTTGTAAACAAAATTTTAGTTTTTCTTTTTAACTAATTTGTTTTCTTAAATTTGCAAGTTTCCAATAGAACAGTATCCAAATTTGTAATAAATTTGTAATTTGCTTTTCCCTCAATAATAGCAGAGTATCCAAATTTGCAATTTTCTTTTCCCTCAACCCAGTTTTCCTAGCAACAATAAATTGAACAACACACAAATTTGGATGATGTAAATTTACAGAGTTTCTACAATGATTTACACAACAAATCCCTCTTCCTTATATTGACAATATTATATAAATTTCTTATCAACAAGGGAGCTGGACACTACCTGAAAGCATGACCTCTTCTAAGAACTTCGATCAACACTAGTTGAAAGAAAAAATAAAAACAAGGGAACTTAGAGTATTTCTTAAGAAAATGAAATAATGATTACTATCATTGACCAAGAGTAAGTTCAGGATTGATAATTGCAGTGTAGCCACTCATGAGGTGCCTCTAAGAAGAAGAAAAGCCATAGTTGGCTAGACTAAAGGAGGCGGTTGTGAGAAAGTTCAATCGTTCCAAAAAGAAGAAATAAACAAGCTATTGAGAGGCAAAGAGAGTATACATTAGAAAAATATTTGAAGAAACTGATTGAAAGAAGAAAAGAATGATACAAACCGTTGATAAAATTGTATAAAATTGAGCAAGGAAAAAGTTAAAAGAGGATCTAAGCTATTTGATTATATGGACCCTTGTCAATCTACAGAGAAGAAGTTCTAGTGTAGTAATGGGTCAACAAAGTGCCAAACATAATTGAGTCAAGAGATGATGAATGTTTGGATGTGGAATAGGTAGCAACTACAACAATTCCTAAACTAGATGAGATATGAATATGGTAGAGGCAGGCTTGGGAGCTTGCATATGTTTATAAAGTGTGAAAATTGTGGAAGTCAATGAGTGGACACTAGAGATATGCAATACTTAGAACGTTAAATCCAACAAGACCATGTCTTTATATTGATGAAATCCCTCAATGGCACTTGCATAATTAATTTGGTCTAGCCTTAGTTTGGGGTCAACAAAATGAAGATTGGCAATTTACTAATAGAATTTAGATATAAATGTTAGAGATGGAAGGCACTTGGATCAATGTTATACTTGAAGGAGGAGACACTAAATTTCTTACACAATATGAAAATCTCACGGCAAGAATCCCTCACCGAATTTAATCATTGGAAAAGTTAAAACACATCTGACAAAGGGGTTCAATGAAGATACATAATGCATAAAAAAATGGTGGTCAAATATAAAAACAAAGACTATTAAAAATAAGTAGTAACAAGGTTCAATGAAGATACATAATGCATAAAAAAATGGTGGTCAAATATAAAAACCAAGACTATTGAAAATAGGTAGTAATAAAAGAACACAATGTGAAAAGACACATTGAAACAAGAAACTAGATTAGTTGAAAGATACCATTCATTATTTTAAGTTAGTTGATTCCAAACTGGCCACCAACACTTCCACCAACCATGTCATTATAACTATTAATAACAACAATTATGATGCATGTTAATGCTAAGCACCTCCTTCTATATGAAAAATATGAGTGTCCAAAGAGGCATTGCTTATTTGTGAAAAAACATGGGGGGTCCTACAAATAAAGCAAGTGACATAGTTTGTGGGTGTACTAAGAATTTTTTTTTAACATAGTTCAACTTTACATAAAATATTAATAGAATAAAGGATGAAATTAACACTTATTTCCTGTTTTGTTTTTTTAAACCAAGATGTTAAGCATGTCGTGGCACCAAAAATTAAGGAAATCCAACAACTTCCCATTTAGTTGGTTATATATTATGAGAAAATATTCAAGGACCTATTTAGTTAGATCCCTTATATAAATGACAAGGATTGTCTTTGCAAGTGTTTCATTGCTAAATTTCTCCAGAAAGTTAGGGCTCCTTTCAGAATGGAAAAAAATTATGTCTTGTGAAGATGCATTAAAGAAAGATCAACAAATAGAATCCAAAAATATACATAGGTTTTTGTGACCTCAAAATGAGAATATTATATATATGGTGCATAATATGTATGCACGAGGGCCATACAAAGAACATTGTAGTTACAAATAGTTGAATGAAAAATATCAAGATGCTGGAGTAATGCAGGTCAAATATTGCTATGAAATTTATGAATATATGTTAATTTTAGATAACAATGGTATGTTCTATGCTTACAACAATTACTTCAATGTCCTTTTATTAGCCCAGTGTTAATTCCACTTTTATTCTCAATAGAAATCACATAAACCATTAATTCACATGGACCATAACTGTAGATAGAGCATAAAAAATAAATGCAGAAGACAAGTCAAGACAAGAGAACACCAATATTCGGCTAAAGTCAGGGAAAAATCGCCAAGATGGGCAAATCCTTAATCTATCCTTCTTATTATCAAATATCAAATGTTCAACAGAGAGAGAATGTCCAATATAGTACAAAGTCAAGGTCAATGTTACTTGACTTTTGCAAATTACCCAAACCAATATAAATATGATAAGCCTGATGAAGTTCCGCAATTTTGGAAAGTCAAAAACAATCAATGTGACCTAACCAGTGAACAGTAAATGGTCAAGATATCTCTTTTTTGGCTTGGTAAAAGTCAATCAAACTCAGCCTTCAATGTAGATTAAAGTCAGCGTAAAACATTCCTCCAAATTACAATCAAACTTGGTCCAAAGAGAGAGAAAATATAATCACACGGTTAAAAATACATATTTATTATAACTAATACTCATTGTTTAAATAATTAAATATATTGATTAGATTGTGAATTAATAAATTTTATGAATGAAGTATCAAAACATATCAAATATTATTTAAAATATATTTATAATCTAATATGATATAAATAGAAGTATTAAATTTTTTTTGTACTTTTATTTTAAAAAAAAGAGTAAAATGTAGTAAATGCGTAGAGATAGTTTAATTCCAAATAAGACTGCCATAAATATGAGGCATTGTTTAGGGTATAAAAGCATTTAAATAACTAGTTTTTTTGTGGTTTCAAATCCTTTTAATTTTGAATTTGTCATTTATATAGTTATGGTTTATTTTCCAAAGAATTAAAGATGTTTGTTAGATTGGGAATTAATAAATTTTATGAATGAAATATGAAAATATATTAGATGGTATTTAAAATATACTTATAATTAAATATGATATAAATGGAAATTTTAAATTTATTTGGATACTTATAATTAAAATAAAAATAAAAATTGGTAAATGTATGGTACATCTAATTTAATTCCAAAGAAGACTTCCATAAATGTTATGCAATGATTAGGAACCATTACCAATAGCAATTTTTAAATGCTAGTGGTGGTGTATCATGGTATTGAAATTGCAACAGAAATAATGATAAATCATATAAAACATGGAAAATCATTCTAATAAATTCAAGATTTTTAGTTTTCCATTCTTGAAACAATTTTCGCCATGAATGTAAATTTGAGTTGATGAAGTTGTTTTAGTTGTAAGAGTAAATCTAGCTTCCAGAACCAAATTATCTTACCGCAATATTCGATGTATGCAACTTGTCACATACCCGCTTGGCATAATACTAACAACTACCTACTATACTCCATTGGATCCTCAATGTAGAATTTTAAGTTCAATTAATGGACATAGTTACTACACTCCAAAATCAACCCTTCAACAGTTCCTATGCATACATTACAACTCTGAGAAAATAATCAATCATGGGCATTCAACAAGATAAGATTATGCATTCAAGTTTCATTTCTTTGATGACTCTACACAAGCATCAATGGAAATGTTGTCATATATACAGTATAGCTAGCATTTCCATATATCATGATCATAGTCCTAACATCATAGTCGAAAGTATCACTAAGATATATCTTGTGCAATATGAATCATAGCGACTAAATAGCTAAAACGGACCTCAATGTATGCAATTCACCCCATGATGCATAATGCATAGCATAGATAACTTCAACCATGGGCTATACAATTTCAAACCCTAAAAAACATAATTCTTCATCATACAGACTTGTCTCATGCATAAATATTCATCATCTTAAAAGCCGAGATATATATTCCTTATCTTCATGTGATTTCTTATTTTCCTTTCTACTAGTAACCAATGGTCATTTTCTAGTATATATCATTATTTTGGAATATTTTACTAAAATATAAAATGTTGTAAAATATTGGTGGTTCTTTCAATGAATTGTCAAATATTGTAAAATATTAGTGAGTAATTCAGTTAATTATAAGATCTTGTAAATTATTGGTGAATACCTCATTTAATCTTCACATCACGTTTTTTTCCTTCTTATGCATTGATTCTCTAAGAGAAAAATAGTTATTCAATTACTTAGCTTCAAATAAACAAACATATTTAGGATTTGATGGTTCATCACCATCTATAAGTTTTTCAACTCCTTGGTGTGTAGCTATTATAGTAACTATTGTGATTTCTTCTTCAATAAAAACTCAAAATGCTCAAAATGATTCACTAAAGGACAAAATATGTAAAGAAAGATAATTTCCTATATGATAAAAAAATAAATTAACACAAACTCATATAAAGCCACAATTTTCAACTTCAAAAATACAGCCCACAAAGAAAAATGTTTGTTGCATAGTATAACATGTTAAAAAATAAGTATCATCAAAGGATTC
>APFE030647103.1:11214-25760 GCA_000404065.3 Pinus taeda
TAGTTTAATATAAAAGATATTGTATCAACTTTTAAGTGATATTTCTAGTGTTGTAGAAATAATGGTGTTATAAATATTTTTTTAGCTCATTAAAGCTTTAATCATTGTGTAAGTCTTGTTTATTAATAATACTACAATAATTGAGTGAACCTTTTTTAATGAGGTCACTTTACATTTATAGATTACACACTATAAATATCTAGTGGGCCTTATTTAATAGAGATGGCTGCCATATATTATGTAACAATCAATCTCCTTAGCTAGTAGAGTTAGGATGGTTTTTCACATGCCCTCCTCTTTACAAAGTAATGTTTTCTAAAAAGTTGGAGATGAGGGAATTGTTGTGAAATGGAAATTGGTTCCAGTGTGGTATCTTCTAGCAATGTATCCTTGCATTGGATAAAAAGTTCCTTGATAGTGCATTGGTGAAGATTGCACTCTCTTTTGTTTAAAATGGCCTTTGGTTGCATCCAAATTTAACCCTTACCATCTAGTTTTGAGAGGATGGTTTGAATGCTACAATTTAGCTTGATCATTTTATTCAACGATGACACATGAAATTTGGGTGGAACATAGACTAGATTGGGAGGTCCAATTTTTAAGCAACATGGCAAATACATTTGTGTATGGTATATGGTCCATAAATCTTAATTTCTAACTTCTTGTGGCTCTATTCCTTGTGTGATGCCTCTTTATAAGAATGGAGACTAAGAAACACTTGACCCCCTTCTTAAAAGTGATGCTTGGATCAAAGTAGGATGAATTAATTAAGAGGCATTCTTAGGGAATTGAACAACAATAATTTGCAATAATTCCCAAATGATCCCTCTTTAAGATATTTTTCATATGATGGAAACTATTTTTAGAGATCCTATTTTGAGACCTGAGAGAGTGTAGCAATATTTGTCCTTAAAAAATTATATAATTCTAGGAAATACATGGTTATGGAGCTTATTATTATAAAGAATTTGACATCCAAAATGATATCGTAGCCACTTAAACATCTGAATTTCCAAGAAATAATCACCAATTTGGAGTTTCACATTTCTTAGATATCTCATTTGCAATCATAGTTTATATGTTTTCAATAGCTTAGATATAACAATTTGTTTCTTCATAAACGTAGTGATGAATGAAATTATGGGTCATTAATAGTTAATTCAATGGCCTTATTATGCTTGATATAGCTAAACAACTTTAACATTGAGGGACGTGAAATATTAGTTAAGTCATGAAGTGAAATTTAGGGTTCCTCACAATATATATCTAAAGTAGAGACATCCTTTGTAGGAGGTTTGATTTCTTCCACCACACCCTATGAGCTTCATCATTAGAGATGGACTTAGAGACGACCATAGAATAGTAGATTCCTTGATCTGACTACCCTAGGTTTCTAGGAGAAACAAAGAGGATTTATTGTTTGTCCAATTGGTCATAAATCCCTATAGCAGAATCAATGACTCCACTGGGGAGAATTTTTCTTCCTGGTTTGTTTTTCCTTCTCCTAAATTCCATCTCTTTGATCTTCTCTTTGCTTGAATTCCTTTTAGTTGTTGTCATGCTTAGTAGTCTAACTGATTTGAGCACTTATCCTTGACCCATACCTTCATTTTCTAAGAAAACGTCCTATACTAGAGTTATTTTGGGGACATAGAGCATTATAACGACAATTATTCCTTATGTTTAATGTTTTACCTCTGCCTATAACACACTATGTTGGCCTACTTACTTCCATTACTGCCTTAATGTACGTTTTAGCCCTGTACATAAATTTCCTATGAACGAATTCTTAAAACATAAAAATATACAATGGCGAGAACATAAAACAAATATACACAGGGATTTTCCCTTAGAACACAAAACCGGGGCTACCAGATTGATTTTTCATTATATTCCTTTCAATTTTACAATACATATATATGCATGTTGAAGCATTCATAAACCCCAATCCATAACCATGGTTTAGAACATAATCATAGTTTCCTTGACTGGATATAAAAAATACCATTTGCAAAAAACCATCATGCCCAAAACCAGGTGTAAAAACCATGGATAGGTCTGCTCACCATCTGTGGGTCCGCCCAACTATTAATGGGTTCACATAAAAAAAAAAAATAAAAATCCTGGGGTGTTGCCCTTGACCCTGTGCAGACACACCCCGCCCCCCCGTGCCCAATGCAACGTACATCCTATGGGGCTAGTCATGGAAATAATATAACACACACCCAAAACTTAAAGCGTTTGTTTGTCACCTTTTTGTGATTTCCACTGCCTATGTTTTTCTTTTGTGTAATGAGGCCTCTGATGTATTATAATATGATCACTATAGTTGCATTCATGTTTTCTTTTGAAGATTAGGTTACCTTACACTTCCTCCATCCTAAAATGAAAAAAGAAAAAAAAACATTGTATGCTTATTTGCTTGATGTTCAATTCATTAGTGTGCATGTAATTGAAGTATCATCGTTTGCATTTCTTAGGTATAGTGGAACTTACATTTTGCTTGATTATTGTGGGAAATTATATATGTTATTCTCTCCTTGTAGAATCACCTTCTCATCGAAAGAAATTTGAAAAGAATATATCTACATGGTTTGAGTCAGGTCTCATGATTTTCATACATCAACACCCTTTCAAGGACATTAAGAAAATACCTTTAAAATAAACCACGTAATAAAATTAATTAGAAACTCTTTTTCATAGGAGAAAAACATATTAGTTTAGGCTAGGGTCTTGAGTTAGGCTATGAAATTCAACTCCCTATGGCTACAATACTAAACTAGAGCCATTAAAGAGTGAAAATCCTACTGCCCTCTCATTGATTGGGACAAATCCTCTAACATAGGAGTTAAGCATGAGGCAACAATGGAGCGTATCAGAAGGTAGCCCACCTTCGAGTACATTTCGGTGGGTATTATCTGCACTGGAGATTCCTTTAGGAATTTTGGAGCTGAGTCGAGCACTAAGGTATCTTACACACACAACGTACTGCCCACAATCATGAGACCCCCCCGACTATTATTTGAGATAAAGAGTAGTGGCCATAATCCTAGGGAAACATATACAAGGTGATTAGGGCAGACTGCCTTGGTATTTGACACAGAAGAACCTACTTCATCTTTGGTTTTTTGGCAGGGTACGCATCTTCACGAGGGTGCTTAGCCCCTTCTTACCGAGGTTCAAGTGAAGCTTAGGAGTAATCATAACTATCTATTTCCAAACGAGCTTTATCTTATAATCCTTCGATATTGGATTCCATCACCAGCTAGTTGTGACTATCAAAAAAAATTTGATTCCTTATTTATCTCATAGTGTTTTTTCATTTTTAGGTATGTGATATTTTGTTACTGAGATTTTATATATACATCACTTAATAAGATTTTTTAAAATATATATTATTCACTATTGCTACCACTAGACCTCACGTTCACACTCGATGGCTGCGAGGCCTTCACCACTTCCTATGGAGGAATTTACGAGTGAATCAGATTCCTCATCTACTCAGGCGAGTCGGTCTCTAATTTCAAACCTTGAATCACACCATACTCATCTAGAGCCTATTCTACCTAAGGACCCTTTTAGTAAAGGTCTAGTACCTCCTTATAATCCTCCACTTATAGATCCTCTTGGGCTTGTCTTAATTCAGGTAGCACCCTTACCTATAGTGTCTTCATTAGTTTCCCCTTCGAACATACCAATGACTATTGGTGAGTCATGGTATTTTGTACAAAGTTTTGTTTCTTTTGGTGTGATGCTTTCCCTTCTTCTTGTTTTACTCAAGGTTTTAGTACATCAGAAATCCCAAAACTTGGATGTTTGGTTTGTTGCATCCAACAAAAAAAACTACGTAATTTTCAAAAGACAAAAAAATTAAATGAACATTCTTTTTATGGGCTTTTTATTTTTTTCAACTTCTTTGAGCTCGTAAAACTCCCACAAAGAAGAAAGGGCCATTCTTTTTCTATTGTTTTCTTGCTCTCCAATCTAAAAAAGATACCACAAATTTTCTTTGTCTGACTCATTTCAAATTTTACGGAGGCTATCAAGTTTACTTTGTTCCCCTGTAACTCATAACAAAATGAGGCGAGCATCAATATTGAACATAGATTTGTCACTTTATCTGGACTTAATGGACTAACTACAGAAAATGAACCATGTCAGGTATACTATTAAATCTTTGTCACACCCCGTCACCAACCATGACAAAGATACCTCTTGGAGTCTTATTTAAGTACTTTTCAAACTCTGAATGTGAAAATACTTCCAAGTTTACCCTTTTTGGACTCGTTAAACCAAAGTAGTTTGGGAAAAAAATGGAATAAATTATGATTACTACTATCTATATTGGTCATAAGTTTTGGTTGCAATCTACTGACACTTCTCTGTGAACCATACCACATTATGAGCCTTTCCTTGATACGCTGGTGCCTCTGCATCTTCGTGTCCTGCTCCTCTTGATCTTCTTGAGTCTAAGTTCTCTAGTCTCTTTGGTGTCATGTCTTCTATTGATTCATGGGATAGTCTACTATCTCTTGACCTTATGAGCGATTTGCTCATATGCGTTATTTCCCTAAGTCAATTCATCCTACTTTTATGTATTATCTCCAAAATCAATCATTTTTGTCCTCTTTCACGTCAACTGATGATGGACTCATTATTGGGTAGCTTTAACGAATCTCTTCCTATTGACTTCAATGCATTATCTAGGAAGCAGATTGAGAAACTTCATAGTACCCTAGAGCTTGCAATGTTATGTAACTAGATCAAGTGGGACTTCCACTAACCATCTTGTAGTAGGGGTGGGTGAAGACATTAAAATATAAGGCTTAAGTGGAAATTTGGAGGTGTAGTTTAATTATTAGATTTTGTGGACTTGTTGGTTGGATTTTGGTAAAAGGAGTTTTGGTTGAATCTTGATTTGTGTTGTTTAAATTGGATTTTTGACTGTCTATATAGATTCAGAAACTTGCAAAACCCGTTTATATGGATTCAGAAACTTGAAAAACCCTCAGACACTTAGTTTATGAAGAGTTCATAATTCAAAACACTTGTGATTCCAACCAATCTTTGAAATCTGAATTATGGTTAAATTAGAACACAATAATAAAGTAGAAAAACCTCAAAAGTCTAAAATTTGAATGGTTTTCGCCATCGGAGAAAGTTTATGTTTGACCAAAAAAACATATTAAATTTACAAATTATATGAAAAAATATGGTTTTGGTTGCATATATAGATTCAAGGCTTTCCAAAACCAGTGGGTCACAAGAATTATGGAGAATTTATCACCCTAACTTAAGATTTTAGACGGAAAGAAAACCTTCCAAAATGTAAAACATTTTAACGGGTTGCTCGGCTGCTGCTGCATGTCGGTTTCTAATTTTAAATTCCTGAATTCAATTTGACAGAAACATATTTTTGTATTTAAAGATAATATAAAAAATTATAAGATTCAAAAATATAGTCAAAGATAAATTAATAAAAGTGCAAACACATTAAGTCAAAGATAGACTAATAAAAATACAAATCGATTATCATGCTCATATACTAATAAAAATACAAATCGATCATCATGCTCTTGACCAATTTGGTAATAACAGGATATAAGGATGGGCAGAGCGTCACGTGAAGTGTAAGCACAGAGTTATTACGAATAACCGGTTATTGCATTCGTAGTGGTTTGTATGGAATAAAATCTTAACCATAAGCATGGAGCAAAGTTGCAAACAATGATTTCAGTAATCTCACAGCCGCTGGTGTTTCTTTTATTGAATAATTTTATTGAGGATGCGGGTTCTGTGGTCCATTTCAGGAATAATTTCCATGCCATCTGCGAGTAGCTCGAGTTTGTGAGATTGGTTGTCGACAGCATGTCGAACTCGCAAAACACGTCCAGGTCTATGAAAAAATGGCTTGAAAGACTGCGCAAGACCGTCGAGGATGCGGAGCAGCAAAACACGTTCAGGTCTATGAAAAAATGGGTTGAAAGACTGCGCAAGACCGTCGAGGATGCGGAGCAGCAAAACACGTTCAGGTCTACGAAAAAATGGCTTGAAAGACTGCGCAAGACCGTCGAGGATGCGGAGCAGCTTGTGGACGAATGCAATCGTGGTGACATTGCTCTTCACAATTTTATACAACGCTATCGATTAGCTCGAAGAATCAAACGCCTAAAGAAGGACGCATCCATTGTGAGTTTATTGTGTCATACGGCATCACAGGCAGATACAGGAACCTCTGAAAATTGGGAGATGATCTGTGGTCTCCCTCAACACGTTCACATTCACACGCACTCTCATGCGCAAACCTGATCCCTAGATTGCATCCACAAGTCACTGGTTTCCATTCTTAACCATTCCATCCAAAGTCCAGAGATGATGCTCCAAAAAGGGTTAACAGAAGTTGCTCCTACAATCCATGTAATTGGTTTTGTAATATCGCTCTTAAAAAGCCGAAGGACAGCCCTGGATTTACTGGGGATAAATGTGTGAGCTATGTAGATTGACATTTACCATTGAATTGTTCAACCTTCCTATGACAAAATGCAAATAAGACACATTAAACGTCTAATTCATTTCACACTCAGACTAATCTCGAATTGTGCGTGGCTATTCGAAAATCACAAAATACACATCAGACACAATAAACATCTGATTCTTTGCACGCTGAGACTAATCTCGACTTGAAGCCATTGTACTGTCTTATCCTGATATGATTGGATGTCTACGCTCAGCTCCCAATGAAATAGCAATTCTTCCACATGTCAGATTTTAATTCGAGAGAGGGAGATGAAAATGAGGCTTTCTGATTGGTTGGGGTGAATAGTGTTTGCCTATCTCAGACCCACAAAGAAATGCCTATCCATGTGATTACAACATTAATATGATATGATATTGTAATCGACCATAAAAGATCAAATTCATAACGAAAATGTGTTTGTGAAGAAAGATGCATGAGACATCATCCCGCAAACTATTGCTTCATAAAAAAGTCTAAGACAATTTGTTTTCTTCATGTTTATTGGAAATCCAATTGGGGTAATGAAACTGATTTGTTGGTTAAGAAAACATTATGGCAAGGTATTTTATTTGGTTAAGATTGGGGTATGAATTTGAAGGGAAATTCCATGTTGCATGAAACTTTATCTCCAAGCATGGCGAGAAGAGATGTGTTGATATTAAGTACCCACATGTTTTTTAGAGGTAATGAGGCGGCCCTTCTCAACTAAATGCACTAAACAATGAACAAAAGGCAAATGGTGGAGATTCGCTAGACTAAATAAATCTTCATTCAAGTACTTGCTCTTCGATAACTGTTCTTCGTACACATCCAATAATTTTCCGAACTTTTCCATGTTACTCTCAACCATCATTTCATTTGTGCTCTCTCTGCGAGGTTGGGGTGGGCAAGCATTTTTCACTCCAACTAATGACAGAGCTTCATTTCTATTTTTCTCCCTCGAATTCGAATCTAACACGTGGAACAACTGAATCTTGACATGTGGCTAATCTATTTCAAATCCCACACAATCTCCTCCCTACCTAAATCATTTCCATCCTACACACCTTCAATTGTATTTCATTGTCTATTTTTCTTTATTATTTGGTTCCACATTCCCCCACTCCTCCTATAACCATTCCCTTGCGCCTCTCTATGCAATTCTTGGGAACTCATAAATTTTTTCTTTTCTATAGTGTTGAAGAAAATATTGTCTAATTATACAAAAGGGTGGCTATTTGATTCTCTAAACAATCACTACAACTTAAACTAGCATACCTCTATAGAAGGGGAGGGAGACACTGAAGAGAATAGATGCTGGATATATTTCAAAAGGAGAGTAGAGTGTAGCTTTTAGCTTGATGCGTCAGTGTTTCCAATCAATTGTATAAAGTTTGTCAAAGACCATAACAAATATACTTATGTGAATTAATATCAAGATATTAATTCTAAAAAATATGGCTAGATACATATTATCATGTCCACAAAACTATGAAACTTATAAGCGATAGGTGCTTCCAAATTCTAACACATTAACACTTACCAACTTTATTGTCCCTTGAATATACCAAAGGATCAAATTATCTACTAGTGAAAGGGCTATGCTTGGGTGGACCAAATTTTTCCCTATTACAAGAATTATATTGATGGTCACATGGAGATGAAGATAGATTAGTGCATGAAAACCAATTTTATTCAAAGAATGAGTATTTTTTGAGAAGAAATATATGGATTCCCACGTGCTAGTAGAGTTTCAAGTGGTCACAATAAGAATTAGCATCACCCATTTTCTTTTCTCTCGATCACTTTACCAATTTATAATACTACATGGAGAGGAGAAATGCATTGAATTCGAATTAGTGAAATGAAAATGGTCGGTTCTAGCATGTTGCAAGTAACATATTGACATGCCAAAAATGTCAATTATAAAATAGAATAAAATTTGTGTTGACGTTGTATGCTTAAGTAACGTATTATCACACAACCAATGCCAATTCCATGATTCTTATATAAAATATTATCATAACACCAATGTTTGTCCTCAAAAAGCATAGTATTTGTGCAAATATCATAATATACCTCAAAGAACCATAGTCTCATGGATTTCAAAAGGTATTTCCAAACTTTTCTTGTAATATACCTACAAGTTCTAAGTGCAAACCTAAATCATAAACGAAGATTTATAAAACATTATAAAGAAACGTTACAAGTCTTATTTTGTTTTCAATTGGGTATATTGGACTAAATTACTTTTTATTTTGAATGATTTTAACTTACATGGAATCTTGTAGAGGAAATTAAGACTTTGGCCAAATATAATTTTGTTTTGGTTTGTTTTTGTTGAAAATGCTAATTTATAGGTAAGAAACATGTGACAAATGACCAAAGCATGTGTCGCATGAAGTTGAGATATCATAAGGGAGATCACCAACTAACCTTGTAACCCTCTCTAATTCCATGATGTAGTTGTTCATATCTTCCATAATAGTCCCAAACATTTATAATGGTTTAACATAAAATGTATTCTATAACATGCATTCACATTAGCTGTTGGGCACTTTTACCTATGTTAGTATGTTTTTTATTCAACTTAGCTTTAAGTCAACTTAGTGGCTAAAAATGATTTGCTTAAATATGAATGAAAGAAAAATGATGTTAAGCTTTAGGTTTATCATCATGGAGAAATACATCTAAATGTTAGTAACTTAAGTGCCAAACTAACATTTTAAATTTACATTTTTACTCCTACTTGTTAAGGTGTTGATAAACACATAAATAATGTTGGACAATAACTCTTTGTAAGTATATTTATTTTCATTTTCTTTCTATCCATTTTTTATGAAAATACTTCTAAATTACAATGAAGAATGATGGTAATGTTCTGAAACCAGCTTATGAAAAGATAGAAAAGACAGATCAACGACTTAGAAATCAACCTCTTCAAGGGGGCAACCTCCTTTACATTGCACAAATGAACAATTCTTGGATGATACAAATGACAAGACCTCCTTTCTATATATAGGAGTCTAAGCGATCCCAATACAATAAGAGCTTACATAACAATAATATTATAGGGGCACAACAATAACAATAGTGGGCTTCTATGGGGTACAATGATAACAACATGGGGACTATATGGGCACAATAATACAGTAAGGGGGATGCACTAATAACAATAAGGGTTTACACTAGTAGTATAGGGGCCTAACATGCCCCTCTCCTTCAAAAAGTGTTGTCCTTAATGCTTGAGTAGTTCTAAATGCTTCTGTATAAAATTCTCATCCTCCCATGTGGAATATATAGCGGGTAAGTTCTTCCACTTGATGAGATAATCTGAAATTGATCGATTTCATAGCTGTTGATTTCTTGTTTCTGTGACTGTTTTGGGTTCTAATATGATTTTTCCTTCTTCGTCAAGTTCTGGCAATATTGTTTGAACTGGGATCTTCTGCAACTTTTTAATGAATGCCCGCACTTCTTCATCATTGTTCCATTTATCCTTTGCTTCATTTATCCAATCTAGTTGGATAATAGAAATGACACAAAATAATGCTTCCACATCCTCATCCTTTCTTGAGAGTACATCTGCACCACCATTTTGTTTCCCTTTTTTGTAGATGATTTCAAAGTCATAACCTAACATCTTTGTGACCCATTTTCGCTATTTTATGAAGATAATATTTGTTCTAAAAAGTATTTAAGACTATCATGATCCGTTTTTACCTTGAAGTGTCTTCCCATTAGGTAAGGTCTGATGTTTGGATGAACATTTCCTAGAATCAAATGAATAGCATGATAATGATCATGAATAGGTGGGAGGATTTCGAGAGTCTCAAATACCTTGGAATGATTGTCCAAGACTTTTTGGAGACCTAGAGAAATAGATGATTTTGATGTGGGAACCTCTAGCGAACATAATTATAAAATTACGCCTTTTTGTTCTTTCTTTAGAAGCTTTTTCATTCTGTTAGAGCTGATTATATTTCTTGGTTTCTGTGCGATACCCCTTAATTCAACTTCCCTTCCTTCCGAAAAAAGTTTCATGAAAAGTTCTTGAAAATTAAAAGCTATTGTACCCAAGGATTGTAGCCATTGGACTCCTAGTACAACATCAACACCACCCATTGGAATAGAAAGCATTGGGCTATTCATTGCAAGTGGAGGAACCATAAATTGCTCTGAAACCAAATGTTATGAAACCAACTCACAAAAAGATAGAAAAATAGATCAACGACTTAGAAATCAGCCTCTTCGAAGGGGCAACCTCCTTTACAGTACACAACTGAACAGTTCTTGGATGATACAAATGATAAGAACTCCTTTCTATATATAGGAGTCTAAGTGGTCCCAATATAATCAGAGCCTACATAACAATAATATTGTAGGGGCACAACAATAACAATAGTGGGCTTCTATGGTGTACAATAATAACAACATGGGGACTATATGGGCATAATAATACAATAAGGGGGCTGCACTAATAACAATAAGGGTTTACACTAGTAGTATAGGGACCTAACAGATGGTATGGCAAGAAAATTTTAAGGCAATTATCCATCTGACATTCACAATTCTAGATCAAATATATTTTCTTTGTCTAACCTAACTATATAATCTAGAAACTAACATATATCCAATCTAGAATCCCTTTTTAGAACTATCAAATTTCTGGAGCTACTTATTTCTACTATTTCAATAATAGTTTCGAATATGATATATATTTTTGAAATCTAATGTATAAGTAAAGTTATGTGTCTACATTCACTTTATGTTGCTATGTGTCTACATTCACTTTATGTATAATTTCAAAATATTTAGATAAAAATAGTACCACTCAACAAATAAATAATAAAATAATAAATTTTAGATTTAAAAATAAATTTGTGCTTATAATTAAAACTAACCAGAAGTTGTTTGATTCCAACGTATGGGGAAATTCATAAAAAAACCAAAAACACTTAAGTCCAAGTTTTGCGAAGAACAACTTCGAAAAACAATAGTTTTTTGTTGCTTAGCATATAGATTTGTTGAGAATTTTTTGATGATTATGTTGCAAATAGATCCCCTACTAAGCAAAACAATTTTACTTTGATGGTTTACTAAGCTAAAGAAATTTGAAGGTAAAGAAAATCTATGGGCCACTGGCAGCATACATGTCCAAACATATTTGTTTTATCTGCTGCTGGAAGTAAGAAACCTTGCTCTACAATGCCTTCGAAACTATCATCAGTTCCAAGGAATAGAAGTTGGCCTTCAATACTATCAACACGGGTTCAATGGAATAGGAGTTGGGTAGGACATATGGGACTAATAAGATTCCTTTGAGTTTCCATAAACTTGATATGTAATTTCATGCTCTAAACCTTTTCTATCTTTGCCACAATAGGGATAATTCCATGTATAGGTTGGATAAACTTCTCAGTTTGATCTTTAGCATGCATTTGTGGACTGTTCAGTACTATTTTAATAATCATCGCATTATTTTATGTCAAAACACGAGAGTCACAAGAAAGATACTTTCTTTAAATATTAACGAGCACAGCACCGAATCATGCATATAATATATCAAAACAACCAACAGACCAACAAATATTCTGCAACAATTTCTCCTTTTGAATCAAGTTCTATGAGTGATGCTTCTTTCATGTCCCTCTGCGAATTCAATCACACAATTTATTCTTTTATTTTTTCCGCTTTTAATTTAAGTTCCCTGTCTCTTGCGACTTTTCTTTTTCTACTTTCTCTTTTTCTATCCGAATACAAATACCACAACGATTCGCTTTGCATGTTTCGTAGCATATTTTGGTACCCACATTCTAACATGCTTGCAAACTATGTCCAACAATACTATCATTTTCCTTCATAGTACACTCAAACACAGGTGCACTCTGAGAATAATTTGGTCAAGAAATTATCTATCGATTAACCCCAAACTCTAAGTCAATGATTGCGCTAGAATCCGGAGAAGTTCTCGTTTGATGAGTTTGCACTTCTCAGAGATATAATTTGTTGGTTTGAATGTGCTTTGCCCCGTTTTTAGAGCCACAATGAAGACAATGTCTATAGGTAGGGCAGGAAGAGAGAACGAAGCCATTTGTATACACATTCTATGTGGAAGCCATGGTTGCAGCTCAGCAACAATGTGGCATCTTCTCGTGACATGAATTCTGCCAAATAGATAATGCACTCAGTTACAACCTGACACAATTATTTCAGTCGAGCTTCCCCATGGGCGAGTTTTCTCCTAATGAGTACAGACTGGGAAAGAAAGAATGTCTAGACTGCAGACTTGGCCGAGAGATTCAAACCGTGGATCTCAATGCCACAGAGATTCAAAACCCTAGGAAAACAACATAGGGAAAATCTCCGGTATTGTACTCCAAGGTGTTTTTTTCCCTAGTGAAGGTTTTGCTGCGATTAATTCTGAAGTAGACGAATCATCCATCACTAACCCACATCTGGGATCCTATCTCCCTGTTCATCATCCGCCAAACCATTTCCTACGGCCTAATTGCGAGGAGCCAGGCTGCAGTGGCTGAGAAGGACGAGAACGGTAAACTCTCTCTTTAGGGAACACAAATTATGTCCAAAACATGTTCAACTTTGCCAGCGTGTTTGATAATGAGAACGCTGATGTGGTTGAAACCTCACTCATTTCACTCGCCATGTGTCTAATTTTAATTTCACGGAGAAATACGAAATAAAAGCAATCTCATGGGCTGCGGTGAATAGTGTTGGCTAACCCCAAGCCCATAATGAAAATGGTATTTTTTTTCCAGTTAATAATTAGTTTATTATTGGCACAATCACATTTATCAATGTGGTTAATATAAGCATAGGCGTATTTAAAACACATTTATTAATGTGGTTGATATATTCACCACCCATCACATTAATCATTATTAGGTATATTTTGTTAAAGACTAATTATTTCTTATTATTAATAACTATATAAATAATAATGTCTATACGATTTTTTTTTATATATATTATATTATATATATTAACATTATTTGTTTATTTTAATGTAATATTAATTTATTACACATATTGCTAACATATTAATAGTTATACTTAAAACTATAATATAAGTCACGTAATAACAATATTTAGTTATTAGTAATAATATGTATTTATCTCCCACCATTTTGTTAATGTCAATAATTATTATGTATTGTGAATATATTTAATATATTTATTTGAATATAGTAATAATATTAACTATATATACACTATACACTAAAACTTACTTATATATATATATATATATATATATATATATTTATATTATATATTATTAATTATTAAAATTTAAACCTTAGGTTTATTAATATTTGATCTCAAATATTAATAACCTCGGGAATTAATATTTTAAAACCAACAGATTAAGAAACAAAGGGATCAAATTACAAATTTAAGAAATCATTAATATTATAAACAGAAGTGACAAATAAACCCAAGGGTTTAATATTATAAACTCAATAAGTTGGTAAACTTAAGGGATAAACATTTTAAACTTAAAGGATCAACAACATAATGAATCTATTAAGGAATTTAGACTTTTGTGATCCATAACATTGTTTAGAGAATTTTCGGCGAAATTATATCAAAACAATTATTAAATCATTATGATATAGTCTAAATATATTATCCTTTTGAGATAAACTCTAAAGATTATTTTAATTCATCCTAATGATCCTGATATTATATCTATAATTTATATGTAAAAATATATATTGATTAATTAACAATTATAAATTACCAACCTCTATAACAATTCAACTATAATTTTATGAAATATATATTTAGTTCTTAATAATAGTTTGAATATATTTTTAAATTTAACAACCTAAGAGTATATGGAATTTGTTTATTATGTATATTCGATATGAAAAAAAATTTGAACCATTAATATAATTAACTAATCCATAGTATAATTTTACTTAAATATCATAATTGGAATAATAATAATTATAAAATAAAATAAATTATTATATTATTTTTATGAATTTAAATTGATTAATGTACTTTCTAACGATCCATTAGGATC
>APFE030647105.1:0-18932 GCA_000404065.3 Pinus taeda
AGTAAGTAACTAATCCACCCAACTTCTGACATCCCTGTCAGGCTAGAAACACTCCTGATGCTGAAGCTCCCTTTGCCACTAACAAGTGCTCCCTCTATTGACCTCTACGTTGCTGCAACAACTCCCTGCATCTCGCACCGTTGCACACCTCTTTGTGCCATCCTGCACTGGCGCAACACTCTTGTGCCTCTCGCACTGTTGCAGCCTGCTAGCCTCACACTGTTTGGGGATTCCTGCACTATAGCACTCTCTGTCACTTCATCCGCATTCGTCTCTACCCACATCTACTAGTATTGCTACTTCTCACTTTGGGGCTCCCGTAGCAAGGATCTGATCCAAGAGTTTGGGTACCTCAAGGATCCTGCCCCTCATCGACTGTAGTGCTCCTGACTACAGCGCGATGTCTCCCCACCTCTTCTCTTGAGGTACATGAGCACTCATGGCACAATCATCATCCTCGGCGATCTTCGCTCCTCTTCTGGGCTCCCTTTGAGTCTCTACTTCCCGTCTGGAAGTTCTCCCTTCGACTCCCTCTAAGTCTCGATTTCCCTCCAGGAAATCTGTCTGCCAACCGTCGTGTCACACCTCTCTGATCTCCTATGCATCTGCAACACTGATCCGGATTCCTTGGCTAGAAATCCGCCTCGGTAGCGACTCCCTCTATCTTGGTTTTGCCCGTCAGGTACTGTTCTGACTCGGTAGCAACAACACCCCACCAACTTCACTTCTCGCAATCTGCCCACAGCGTCCTATGCCCCAACAACTGAAGGACTGAGCCTCTAGGCTTTGCGCAATCCCGACACTGGTTGAAATGCTCCCCAAGCCAACTGCATCAACCCTCCTGGTCTTTGCGTGGCTCTTTGTGAGCCCTTTCTGCCCTCCTCAACCTCTGCGTTGACCTCTCTCTAGCCCGAACTGATGACGCAGTCCTTCTACGTCAACCCTTCTCTACTTCTTTCTACTAGGAACAACTTTTGTCACTCGGGACACCTGTCTTTGCTACAAAATGCTCTGCTTCAGTTGGTCCCTTTAGCTCTCCTGTGATCTGCAACCACGCTCTGATACCATGTTGAATTTTCTAAGTCTATTCGTTAGAAAATTAATCTGTATTATGCTAGTTTATTTCTTCTACTTGTTTAAATTTGAACAAGTTATTTAAAACATTTAAATACCGAAATAAACACAATGATGATGATGATGATGATGGTTAACGTCCAATGAGACCAAATTGGTCTATCGGACCTACAATTTTCTTAATTTTTACTTGTCTGGCTCCTCGTCTTTCTTGGCGAGATTGGTGTTGTAGCTTTCTTTCTTTTCTCTACGGTCTTCCAACTTCCTTTGTCTTGCATCTCCTTCATATCTTCTATATCTTCTGGTTCTTGGGACATTGGTGTCTTAGCTTCGCGATCTATAGTCGGAGAAGTTTGGTTTAGGAGATCTTCTTTGCTGTTGAATGAAGATTTATTTTCTGCGGTATTCAGATCCTCATAACTGTTGATTGGTTGGGGCGGGCTTTCTCCTTGCTTGCTTTGAGAGTTGTTTCCTTCTTCCTTGATTTCTTGTGACTCAAAGTTTTCTCTAGAATATTCTTCTTTGATGACAGTGTAGTGTTCTTTTTGTGCTCCTTCCCACCATGTAGATCTGTGGTGGTTTTTTCTAGCAAAATTTTTCTCAGAGGTTTTTGGGCAATTTTTGGCTAGATGCCCAGTCTCAAAGCACGATCGACATCTGAAGAGGACACTTTCATAATCAAGCTTCTGGTTACACACATAGTCTTTACTTGTTAGGTTTATTTCAGCTGGGAATCTGGCGCTGAAATCCATTTCCACACAGATGCGTGCATAGGTGGTTCTAGCATATCCCTCTGTTTCTGGGCACCTGCAGTAAAATTTTCCAATTGCATTTCCGATGGCTTTTAGCGAGGAGAGATTCCAGAGATGCAAGGGTAGGCTTGGCAATCTCACCCAAACTGGTGCTGAGGTTATCACTGCTGTAGAGGGATCGAATGATGGGTTCCATGGTTTCATGAATAGGCCTGATTTTTCCCAAAACCAAGGGCCGGAATCTAGAATACATTGTCTGCTTTCAGGATTTTCAAAATCTACTATAAAGAAACCTCTAGCACAGGGGTAGATATTAATTTCATCAGAAATGATAGGCTTCCATTCCTCCGAGATCCAATTGTGGAGTGCTATCAGCCGCGGCCAAAAACCATTGAACCGGCAAATTAGGGCACTTTCGGAGAACTTCAAAGCTTCATCGAGTGAGTCCTGGACCACTTGGATAGTGGGAGCTAGGGCTTCACTCACGATATGGGCAGGAGATTGCCCTCCAGAGACGGATGAGTCACCAGTTATTTTTGCGAAGCTCGGAGCCATATTTTACGCAGATCGAAAGCCAAACCGCAGATGTGAGAATGCTGGAATAGCAGCAAATATTTGAACGCAAACCCTAAGAATGCTGGAACAGCAGCTATGTCCTCCACACGTTACGTTGCCTCCAAAAGATTCGTCCTCCACACATTACGTTGCCTCCAAAAGATTCGTCCTCCACACGTTCAGCTGCCTCCAAAACGAACATCCACGGGATCGTATGGTGAATACTGCGAGATCCGCGAAAACCAGAAGATACTGCGAGATACTACGATCTATGAGAAGAGATCTGCGAATACCCAGAAGAAATTTGCGATGCGAATACCGTATGGTGAATACTGCGAGATCAAACCGTATGGTGAATACCCAGGAGAGACCTGCGAGATCCGTGAATACTGCGAATACCCAGAAGAGATCTGCGAATACCGTATCCTGAGTTATAAGAGATCTGCGAAGAGCCTCCTGCGAAGAGATCTGAAGAGACGGATCTGCGAAGAGATCTGCGATCAACAGTTGAAAAAAAACAACCACACAAGTGACACCGTTATTTTTGGACAAATGTCCCCAGAAAAAACCCAATGCGAGAAAATTGGTGCAGCTATTTTGAGGGTTTATTATTATGCAGTATTTCCTTGAGTACAATTGGGTGCCAAACTGGCTTATTTGACAGAGAAAAACAATCGGCAGTAATACCTCTCTATTTAGAAACAGGTATTCAAAAAACTTGTCCCACAAAATCCTCTCTAGCAACTCTAAAGCACTGCGTCGGCCTTATAACCCTCTACGCCAGCCCTTTGAGGCACTACGTAGCCTCTGGGACCCTTTGCGTCACTCCTGCTGCCTTCTGCGTGGATGACGCAAGCCCTCTGGCCTCTTCGTTGTCTCTACTGGGCTCTGCGTTGCCTGCTTTGGCTGCTACTTCTTGCTCTCTGCCTCTACATTGGTCTCTCGGCACTATCTTTGCCTATCTGTCCACTACTAACTGCCCCTTGCAGCTGATCACTGATTCGACTTTGCTTAGCGACCCCGCTCTAGCAAATCGAATGACTGATCACTCTGGTGTGTTCTCCAACCGACCCTCAAGCCTCCTCTTATACTTTTCTCGTTAGTCCTTCAACAGTCGAGATTAAATCTCTAATCAACAACTAAGATTAGATTTGGCTTGATCCATGACTTTTGGAACCTTCTAACCCAGTTTTATATTAATACCCATTAATATTTTATTTTTCCTAAGTTTAGACTTAGGAACAACATTATAAATATTAATTATCTTAATACCTCCCAAACCCAGTACAATTTGTCCAAACCATTTTGGGTCTTGGAGATCTCATGTGCTTTAGCCTCTCCACCAATTTTCATGGCTAGAGTACATATGATGCTACCCCAAATCAACAGCCAGTTGCGTCACTCCTACCTTGCTGAGTAGGATGACGTGGCTCTTCGTGAGCCTCTTTTATCTCACTGCTTCTACGTTGACCCTTTCTCTGGCCCGAAATGATGACGCAGGCTCTCTGCATCACTCCTTTGCTGCTTTCTCCTTAGGAACAACTTCTGTCTCTCAAGACAGTTGGTGCCTTTAGCGCTCCTATGATCTGCAATGCTCTGATACCATGTTGAAATTTCTAAGTCTAACCCATTAGAAATTTTCCTACATTATCTGTTTTATTTCACCTACTTGTTTAATTATTGAACAAGTTACTTAACCATATAAATACTGAAATAAACACAAATGTAGTCTCAACCATCTACAGATCATAAACTGAAAGAAATAGACAAACACACAAGGGACACCGTTATTTTTGGACATTGTCCTCGGAAAAACCCAACTTGGGAAAACCGGTGTAGCAGTTCTAAGGGTTTTATTATTAAGCAGCTTTTCTTTAGTACAACTGGTAGCCAAACTGGCTCACCTGACAGAGAAATCAATATGGCAGTAATACCTCTCTTTAGAAGCAGATATTCGGCAAGTCTGCTCCATGAAAGTCTCTCCAACACCTCTCGAGGCTCTGCATCAGCCCTCCTGGCCTGTGTGTCAGCCTACAGATGCTCTGTGATGGCTCTTTGGCCCTCTGCGTCACCCACACAGGCCCTATGGCCCTCTTCGCTGTCACTCTGGCCCTCTGCATGGCTCCTGCAGGTTCTGCATCTGCCTCTTTGCCTCTGCGCTGGTCTCCCAGTAGTATCTCTGCCGCTCTCCTATGCATTCACTGCCCCTTGCTGCAACTTTGATCACTAGTTCGATTTCTCTCAGCAAGTCTCGCTCCAGAAAATCGAACTGACTAATCAACTTGGTGTATCTCCAGCTGACCCTTCAGCCTCCTCTTATACTTTTTTTGTTGAGTTTTCAACAGACGAGATTAAATCTCTAATCAATGACTAAGATTAGATTTGGCTTGATCCATGTCATTTAGAACCTTCTCACCTAGTTTTATATTAATACCTATTAATATTTTTATTTTCCTAAATTTAGACTTAGGAACCCATTAAAAATATTAATTATTTTAATATCTCTCTAACTAGATGGAATTTTCCCAAACCATTTCAAGGTCTTGGAGATCTCATGTGCTTTAGTCTCTCCACCAATTTTCATGGCTAGAGCACATCCGATGCTACCCCAAATCAATAATTTACTCGATTTTTGTAATGACTTGTTTTACTGGAATTGGACCTTATGCAAGATTGCAAATGGTCTCCATCTTGGGTTTGATCTCCCTATACGGGGTCCCAATCTTCCAGAGGGCTCCATTGGCACATGTAGGGTGTGCATTGAGAGCCATGGGCCTCCACAGCAGCAGATAGCACTCCAGGATCGCCACAGCCATTCAGAGATTGCTCGTGGTTCACTTATTGGACGAGGAAGATGCACCTGATCCATCATGCCTAGATGGCCCCAGATTTGGACCATACACTTGGTAGATGATCTAGGATTTTCATGATGATGTGGCATCATTTACACCATCATCCTAGCCCTTGCAAGCGATCTATAGGCATCTTCGATTTGTTTGGAGACCCATGAGGACACTTGTGTGCCCCCACATGTCATTTGGAGCACCATAGGTTATTACAAGGGGCCACCCCCTTGTCTACTGCTTTTGAGGGTTCTACTCTTCATTGTGGCACCCATGGACCTCATTAGGCCTCTTAGAGGGCCCTACGGCATGCATAGATTATTATTTGACCTCTTGAGAGGCTTACTTTTTCGTTTATGAGCTAGTTTGGTCAACTTGTTACCAAAAGTTGAATTATTATAACATTATTTTATTTTTAGGGCTTATGTAGGCCAAAGAGGCTAATTAGAACTCCTAATTTGTGTATAAATACATGTGATATGAGTTCATTTATCATCATCACTTTGGATTGGATCTTTTCTCTCTCTTGAGATTTTCACACTTTCTAGAGGATGAATTGGAGCTTTATGGATGAATTTTGATGTGTGGATATTAGTCTATCTTCTCATGGAGCTTCTCTCTTATCAATTGTGAATAGTTGGATATATTCTATTACATGTAAGTACATGTTTTTAATGTTATTCTTGTTTTACTTTTTCATAAACATTGGATTGGGATTTTCGTTGTTTTAGGACTAATTGTTGCATGCATACACTGCTTAAAATTGTGGAATTTTGTCTCTATTATATCATCTCTCAATGTATGGGCCATGTAATATGAACGAAATCTTCTAGGGTTAATTCTATCAAAGAATTTGACATTGATAAGCCATTCCCTTTGTGCATCGAAGTATAACATCTGCAAGATTGCTTCTCCTAGACCTAGAAGGCTAGTGAAGTGGTCTTGAGGCCTCCTTGATTGGGAACCAAGAAATCCTACTCATATTCATCATTAGACTCCATTCTTCCAAAGACTAAGGCATTGATATACCAAAGGTGGTCACCAAAAACCATATTCTTTCACTTTCTTCCAGGTGTAGCCAAGTTGGGGCACCTAGGGCATCAATTTCCCGACAAGCTAGCCCTCCAATAAGTTCGATCTCCTAGGGTCCCCTGTGCTGGTGTTTCCCCAAGGTCTCCTCCAATTTTGAAGCCATTCCGATAGCGGAGTTGGGAGGAAAGCCAAACATTAGCTCTAGGATCAAACCTTGCCTTAGCATCCCCAAGGCTAGTACCTCATAGGATCAAATCAACACCTTCAAGTGAAAACTAATTCTTTGATCCTTTCCCCCACCTTGTCTAGGGTAAGAATACCATAGGTTGCCATACGCTTTTCCCCTATCCTAGACCAAGTCCACTTGGTCCTGTGTGGTCCCATTCCTTTGAAAAGATAATTCTTCAAGAACCATCTAGAAGACCAAGTTCAACAAGGATTTTAGGGTTTGGAGAAGTCCTTCACAAGTCATATCCCATAAACCTAACCCTCAAATCCTCCCTTCCTTTCCCTAGAAGACATCATACCTTTCTTAGAAAGCAAGCAAGCTCTATCTTCCTAACTCCTCTAGGAAAGAGATTATTTGGGTCACTCCACATCCTTTCATTGACTTATCCTTTATCGGTGACTCCATAATTTACCAGGTCTCCTCCCATCGGTGAAAGTCAGTAAACATAAGGGAGCCTTAGCTAAGGTGACAATGGGCTAAGTCTCCATTTGTTGCTCTTGGTCTAGCATTTGCCCTTTAGGGATGCCCCTTAGGTCCCCTGCTAGTTTGAGCGGTAATAGAGCCTACATACCAAAGTTAACTAGGTCAGCCCTAACCATGCATAGTAATACAATAAAATAAGAGTATGGCCTTAGCCATAATTGCAAGTACATGAATGATACATATGAATTGCATTAGCCACATACAAATTACACCAATAATTCTTGCAATCAAAGTGAGTGTGCACTCAATGTTTTGTTTGATCAGTTCTACATACAACATAATAGATTTGAATTATGGACCCAGCAGAATAAGTAGCAAATCTGAATCCTAAAGCTGTGTGCGATGTACTTACAATATATTTGTATCCTTACTAGAAACTAGTAGCTTCTGCTCATTGACTGTTATCTCTGCTGCACTCTTTCATGTATAAGGATGGGCCTATACACACACACACAAAAAAAAAAAAAATGCAGATATCATTTTTAATATACCTACATGCATGTTATTTGTTGCAGGTTAGTGTTGGTACACTTCTTGCATTTACAATTGTGGCCATCTCTATTCTTATACTGAGATATGTGCCACCAGATGATGTGCCTGTGCCACCTTCACTTCAGGAATCAGCAGAGTTTGAGCCCTTACCACTGAGTTCTCAAGCAAGTAACAGTGAAGCCCCTCAACATTATCCTAGTTGCATGGATCAAACAATCCCAGACCTAAGTAAGGTTGAGAATATTGCAACACATAAGAATGAACCGATATCTCAAGAACTTCAAAATTCTGAAGAGGGTGAGAATCTTTTAGAATATGCTAAAAGAGTTGATGCTGACCTTGAAGATCCTCTAATTTTAAAAGAAAATGGTAAGCGTCTTTTTCAGTTTCACAAGTTACATATATTTGCCTTTGTTCTTTTACTCTTTTTTGTTCTCATTATCAGATATGTTTCAGTGTTAAAGGACCACTAAATATCAAATAACATGTTTGATCAATCGCTATGACATTCTATTATCAAAATTTTTATATAAAAAAGTTCAAGATTAAGCTTCATCTATTTCATGTCCCTTGGAAAGACTTTTGTAAGCACCTACATTTCTTATTAATATGTACGATAGGACAAAAATGGACGTCTTTACATTATGTAGCTTGTATAGCCTGATTCAAGTTATTAAAACCAAGAAATCACCATTGTTTCCATTCTCTACACACTCTTCTGCATTATAAGCACCTTTATCTTTTATTAATTTGTATAATAGGGGAAAAATGGACTTCTCTGCATCATGTAGCTGGTATAGCCTTATTCAAGTTACCAAAACCAGGAAGTCATCATTGCTTCCATTCTATGCACTTCTCTTCAAATTTCAAACGTTCAACTGTCTTCCAGTTTTTCTTGGATCATTTTTTATGAGACAATGGAAATATGATTGCTATCCTTGATGGAGTCTCATCACTACAGCTATTTTGGAAGTGCAAGCTTACTAAAACATTGTCATTAACCTTTGCATTTAGATGGTGCAGGGAAATTAAGCAACCAAAAGAGACGAAGGGCTGCAGGTCTTAGCATTTCTGCTGTATGTGCTGGAGTTTTACTAGTAACGCTTGCAGCATCTATTGAATTGCTCCCCAGGTTAGCTTTTTTCCCTGTGTTACGTAGTTGCAACCATGCTTTCATCAGGCCACACATTTTTAATTAACATATGGAATGTAATGGTGTCACGGGATCACTGTCTATTTCAAATCAGCTGGTTGCGATGGTGTGTGGGAGCAATTGGAATGTGCCCATTTTTGTTTGGTTTAACTGTGCTGTCACTAATTGAACAAGATGAAGGACGCCACAGCTTTGGGCATAGTGGAGGTGTGAACCATTTTTCAGACTACTTTGATGTTCTAATAATGGATTTTGCATGGGCTGAAAAATTCAATTCTCATTTAGTGCAACATGTGTGCTTTAGGTTCTCATATTAGATTAACTGTTTTGACAAGCTTTGTTCTGCAGGATTCATTTGTCCATTTGTACCAGTACTCCCTGCAGCATGTATTCTAATAAATGTCTATTTGGTGATCAATCTAGGGTAATTCTAAATCCAAACACTAACAGTTTTCAGTATTAATTGAAAGCTTCTAGTCTTTTTGGCATTTCTTTTATTTTAAATGGTGACAGTGTTTTTGGGAAAGATATAATATGCTTAATCTAGTTAAATATTTATGCAATTTTGGTGGTGTGTTTCTGTTGAGATTCTTCATAGACTTAATGCAACACATTTGAAACTTTATTGTAACTGTCACTTGGATTTACCCAGGACAAGTACATGGATCCGAGTTTCCATCTGGCTTCTATTTGGAGTGGTGATCTATTTGTTTTATGGTATGAAGCACAGTTTGTTATCAGAAGCAATCTACGTTCCAAACTTGCAAGCAGATGATACTGTCCAATCGCCATCCTCAGTAATTGTCTAAAGTTTAAGATCTATCTGTATAGCTTCTTCCATATGTCTTGCTTTGTACATGCAGATCCAGGGCCAATGTGTGCCCTTATTATTTGTGAGTTTGGCTTTCCAGCCTTGGTCACCCATTCTATTTTCAATTTAGAGGAGCTCCTTGCCAGTGTAATATTAATTTATCAAATCAATCCAAGAGTAGGTATTGATCATATTTTAATTCAGACAGATTCACAACATTGAATCTTTATTTGTTTGTCAAACTTCTGTACAAAATGTTCAACATAAATGATGTTCTCCCCCATTGTTTAAATCCCCTTTGAGCATTCAATTCATTGTTGGCTTTTAAAAGAGCACAAACACTTATTCATGATAAACACGGTGAAGTGGGGAAAATTTACGATATTATTTTAGTGTTGCAGCAAATGTAAAACATAAGGCTAGCCTGAGATGGGCTGCCAAATCTCTCTAAATGACATCATCTCTCGCATACAAGCTTAATAGTGTTGATGTGTCATTTTAGTGTAGGGTTGTTACATCACATAAGTCACATGACTCTGTAACATTCAGGTATTATAATCATAACATAAAATTAACTGTTGCAAAAGGAATCATTTTATACTGCTTAAAAAGCTCAATCTGTCAATGTTGGACATCTTCACCTTCGGACACCAATCCTCCCTCCCAAGACGGGTTGCAACTTACCCCTCATCCAAAACTGAGTGCCACCTACTATTTCTAGCATTCCTCAGCAAACTTGTTTTTAACGAGAAGAGGGTTTGCGGATTTATTCCCAACTAAAGATATTTTTAGGATTATCCTTAGCCATATATCAAACCACTGACCTGGAGATGACATATGGGTTCACTCTTGTCCACCTAGACATCTGGGTAACCAGTTGTGATGTATTTAGTTATATTATACCAATAATTGTGGCTCCCAAACTTGGTAAGTCTATGAGGGCGGTACAGTTTTTGAAAATTTACTGCATGTCCTATCTCTCAACTGGATTAAAATGCAGAGTTCTCAAAAGAATCCAACAATCATTTTCCCTTGTTCACTGCACCTAAGTATCTTAAAAAGAATCATATCTTGTCCTTCGAGGACAACCATCTTTATTTTTATCTGTTATATTATTTTGCCTATACATGTCAAAATATTGTTTGGTTACTCTGGAATGGCAAATTTTAGCCTAGAGAATCTTCGTTATTGAGCCGGTACAAAGGGCCAAAATAACAATTACTGAACTTTTTCAATTTAGACAAATCACACAATTCTTGGGACCAAAGATTTGCATGCAATTTCAATTTTAACTTTAATTTTTTTTATTTTTGAAATATAATGAACTCATGGTAATCTCAAGAAAGTTAAAATCTGTGTAACTTTTTGATATTGTAACTTAAAGGAGTTGTGTTTAGTGCGACTTTTTGGACTTTGTGCCGGAATCTGGCGAAAAAATTTGAGGTCAAATCTTAATTTTTGTTATTTAAACTGGTTTTTGGACTGTATGTATGGGTTCAGCACCTTGAAAAACCCCAGGGCACTTCGAGTGTGCATGGGTTACCTATCAAGGTTGTGATTTCAATAAATTACTGTTCCTGCCAAATTTTAGAAAAATTAGACCAGAAAAACTCATCGGAAAAACTTCCAAAAAATCACACTACAGACAACTCCTAACTTAAATGATACCATCACTTGCAACCGGACAAGAAAATAAGATTCGATTTACAGAGTTGACCGTCTTTTCATAAGATCTGCAGCAAACACGTGCGTTAAGATTCGATTTACAGAGTTGACCGTCTTTTCATAAGATCTGCAGCAAACACGTGCGTTCTCTGTGCAGCTGTTAACTAAATCACAATACAAATAGCCGTTTGTAATTTTCCAACCCTCGTTTCTAACTCTCTTTTTGCTTCAGAAAAATCTCGTATTTTTAAACCCCCGGTGAGTATTCACTGGTACTATTGTAAAATATCTTTCAGCAAATGTCTGCAGAACTCCTGGCAAATTGAGGATCAAATGGCCGCAAAATTACACGCTGAGGTAGGCGCGCGCTAACTGAAAATTTGTGCCACTGCATCAAACTTCAATACTGCTCCCCTGAAAAACAAAATCGATTGTCATCATATCCACAAAGTTGATTGTTTGCGAAAGTTTCAAACCGCACCTCCCCAACGAAATTTAGAAGGATTTTTTAATAGAAGATTAAGTAGCCATTTAAATTTACCACCCGAAAAAAAATCTCTTTTAATATTTTTTCTATTATCCTCCTGTTTCTTTTTCTTTTTTCAAATCTGTAGTAAGATTATGAAGATGCTTACCCTGTTCTGCTCTTCTGAGACCAAAAAGCTATAAAAGCTTAATCTCTTTTTATATTTTTTCTATTATCCTCCTGTTTTTATTTTTTTTCAAATCTGTAGTAAGATTATGAAGATGTTTACCCTCTTCTGATCTTCTGGGACCAAAAAGCTATAAAGCTTTCTTTGACAAATGAAGGGAATATTTTTCCACAAATTCGTAGATTTAATTTGTGGAAAATATTTCTCTACAATTGAACTTATGCATTGCTGTTTATGATGTTTATCGACGAAGGGAACTCCTGTACAATTTCATTGGCAAACCCATATTCACATTACATTGGACTCGAGTATTAATGATCTATTTTTATCGAAATAAAACCCCAAATCCAGTAATCATTCAGTTCCTCTGGTTCGGTGGTTGTCCCATGTCCTATACACTACCTAAAAGGAGATAGTTTTTTAGCATAGCTGCCAAGCAGCCAATGAAAATGTGATGTACATTTATAAGTAAACTGTGATGTACATTTATAAGAAAACTTTTAGGATATTTTTTGAAAATATGTTTTGAATGAAAAGTGAAGAAAGATATGTTACATGTATAAATGTCAAGTTATTTATTTAAATGATATAATTTTTATTTATTATTAAAAATGTTTAAATAAAGGTTTCATTTCATTTACACAATACATTTTACTGTTCATGAGAAACATCTATTTGCATTTATTATTAAATTGCATTTATTATTAAAATGGTTTAAATAAAGGTTGCATTTTATTTATACAAAAATGATGGTTCATAAGAAACATCTATTTGTGCATAAATCTTGGTAGCAACTAACAAATATTTTTATTAGGAAATCTTTGCATTTATGTAAGGAGTTACTAATTTCATATAAATAATTATTAACACTAATCATCTCAAACATCTATATATTTAATTTTATGTCAATGTGATTCTATGTTTAACAATTGGCTCATTCATTGTAATTTTTTTGCTACTGAAATCTATTAAAGAGATACATGCTCAAAAATAGTTGTGTTATCCTACCTTATGGATGTTGTTGTCCACAAACTTTACACAACATATATACATTTAATGAAATAATTAAAGGTAGACTTTAAAGGTTATGTATATTTGGGCACACTACAAATAGAATGCAAAGAGATGCATCAATCACCAACCAAACAATTTGAGTCATAAGATCTAGAACACAATTCTTTATTTTACAACCAAGTGTTGTCCACCAATAAGATTAAATGTGGCCACACCTTGGATATAAATTGATTTTATTTTTTAAATCCACAACCATGCCCTATCCACCAATTAAATTCAAAGATAAACACACATTGAATTTGCAATGAAAATTTGTAATCCACAACCAAGCCATGTTCCCCAATTAGATTCACAATCACACATCATTTGTTGCCAAGAAATTATTCAAGGAGCTTGTTGGGTCCTTCGTTTGAGAGCCAAGTCGTGACATATTTTGAAGATTGACCACATTTTGACTTGAGGTAACGTTGGGAAGTCGTGGAGAAGACAACTAGAGAAGGATAAGGGATCCGCCAAAGACTAGTAGTTGCGGAGGACTGACCAGAGGAATCAGGACTCAAGCAATCGTAGTTGACCTGAAAGGAACGTTGGCAGTCGAGGAAACATACATAGTTGAGCAACAGAGGCAGCCGAAAGAGGGAAAAGGCGGAGCATCCAAGGGAGAAGTAGTAATCCAAGTGAATGCGGGGTTTAAGAAGGCCAAAGGGAAAAGCCGAAGGTAGAGAAGAGAAGCAAGGAGTACACAGATGTTGTCACAGAGCCTATTGAGCCCACACTATTCCATCTTATCTTGCTCATGTAATATCTTGTTATGCTAGTTTATGTTCTGTCAACGAGGACTTCAAGCTTGATGTATTGTTGTAATGTTGTTGAAATTAACGTAAGGAGTTACAAGGTTATATGAGAATCTTTGTGTGTGACTTGATGTGGCCTTTTAAATTTTTTATTATGATTGCACATGCATTGTATATTTTCTTCTTAAATGCTTGAGTTGCCATTATTGTACCTTTAATGTTCTAGTTCTGGGTTTACTGGGTGTTGATAGCCTCCTTGTGGTTTCTCTCGACACTAGATTCCAGTCCCTTAACTAAGTAAGGTTGCGCCACGCCTCGGGTGAGACACCTTATTCTTCCTGAATAGGGTGAAAATGTCGACGTTATGCTAGACTATGACGGAGCCTTTGTTGGCCCCTGTGCCTGAACCCAAGGTCTCAATCCATTCATCATCTTTCGCCAACAAATGGTTACATGGTCAGGACCTGAAAATTTCCAAAGGGGTTTGGAATCCCAGGGTCTCAACCCATTCATCATCTTTCGCCAACAAATGGTTACATGGTTAGGACCTGAAAATTTCCAAAGGGGTTTGGAATATGGTGTCGAGAATCTTTAAGGAGTTGCAAGATTGGTGGTACAAACAAGTGGAGCAGTTTGCTTGTCAACAAGCTTAACTCTATTATTGAAGAGCGAAGCGGTTGAAGGAATAAATCCTGTACGCGGAGCTTGCAAGTGATCAATACAAGATATTTTGGTGCAAGTTCCCGAAGGAGCTCTACAATTGGTTGCGGAGATTGTAAAAAAGAGAAAAGACCAACAGACAGAGTCGATCCCTTTGTACCGGACTCAAGCAGATCTTGTTGAACTACATCGGCTTGACATGAATCTAACGCAAGTTGTTGATTTCTCAGTGCATACCACATTAGATGGGTATATTATTGAGTTTGTTGCGGAGGGTCATCAACCCTTCTCTAAGGTTGAAACCATGTTCAAGTCGAGGTTGCGGGGAAGACTCCTGAAAGAAATTCCACTGTGGGTTAAGGTTTTGATTGTAGAAGAGAACATATTGGTATTCCAGAACTCGCTCATGGCAGCTTAAAGCCCTGGTACTGGGGGGAGGACCGAAGGGGAGGGATGCTACCTGACTAGGAGTATGAAAATATTGAAGAAATGGATGTGGATGACTTTTGGAAGGTCAGTGGTTTCAAGGCACGAAGGAGAGTGCTGATAGTTGAAAAATGGCAGGAGAGAGCTCTACAGGAGATCAATAGAAGGCGGAGAGAGCTACACCAAGTAGAAGTGGTGTTAGGTAGTCCAAAGGAACGAGAAAGAGAAAGAAGTCGATTGAAGTTGTGGAGTGGTGGGGATAATGCTAGAGTGGAAGTTGGTCCACTAGGAGAGGCCGAGAGAGGTGTAGTGGTAGAGGGTTAGAGAAGCAATAGAGACTCCACCCCGCCAGCAGAGATGGGAACACCAGATGGAATGGGCTTCGCAAGTCCCGAGGAGGGCCCGGATGATGGCATGCACTTCACCATGAGAAGATTGTTTTCTGAGAATGGTGTGTCTTCTGTGAGTGGAAATTCACTGCCCAACATATCAGGTAGTACCTCCCCCAACCTTCCCCTGGTACTTTATCACAACCATGATCAATTTTTGTCTAAGTTAATTAAAATCATAAAGATTCACAATGTGCACGCCACCTACAAAGATGGTATCATTAGCAGTAGAAATAGTAGCAATAATACAAGTCTCCAGGGATCATCACAACCTAGTTCTCAAGGATTTATACTCATCACATAAGTTCACTCAAACATAGCGGGATCCTTTACCTGATATCCTTGGTTCTCCAGTAGGGGGAATGAGGATGTAGAGCAGCATTGGTACCTATGTGAAGTTATCTAGAAAGCTCGCTAGACTCCAGATGCTAAAAAGCGGATTGAATTTCAAACCAGTCTTTGCGAGAGAGCATTGTGATGGTTCATCAAATGGTCTGCATTACAACATAATCCATTGATAGACAAAGTCAAACAAGAGTTTTTTCGGGAGTTTAAGCTTCCCCAAACCAACTAGTGAGGGTTGTCTGAGTTATGGGAAATCAAGCAACGGGAAGGAGAAACTTCACGGGAGCTAATGCAGAGGTTTAAAGATGTGATTTGTAAGTTGAGATACCTAATTGAAACTAATCATCAACGTGATTGGTTCATTAAAGCTTTGTTACCACTTACTCGCATGTCACTAACTCAACAAAAGATATATACTATGCAAGATGCCCTGGAGCAAGAAAATTGAATTGATGCTATGGCTAGATACCCACATAAGCACCGGGGGGCATCCTCACATGACCCCTCTATCCTAGGACTACAACACTAGATTGTAGATCTGACAGAGAAGTTGAGGGACCCGCAACCGATGTGACCCGTGTGACCACGTGTGCGTTGTACCAAATTCCATATCAAGGGGCATCACACAATAGAGTGCCCAAGGTTGTGAGACCAAGCACTCCCTCCATACTAGCGAGGTTGTCCACATCTTTACTTGTCATTGGATTTGTGCAAATTGGTATGCAAGGTTTATACACAGGGCGCACTTAGTTCCATGCATTTCTAAACCAATAGTGTAGCACTAACCAAGTACTGCGAAATATGCAGAACGTATGGACATCTCCTTCACCTACATCTAATTTATGGAAATATTTCGATGTTCCAAACAACACTCTTTGTGAATTTTGTGGCTCGCCAACTCACCATACTTATTAGTGTAGAGCGCTAGATGCCTTAGTTGATCAATTGGATAGATCTGTCTATCGGATCAATGAGACTCCTCGAGTACAAGAAGGTGGAGGAATAAGGGGGGGAGAATAGGAAGCAGAGGTTTGATCCTTTGCTACAACTGTGATCAGGAGGGGCATGCCACAAGAGACTTCCCGCTACCCAAAAAACCTTGGTGCTCTTAGTGATGGGTCAACACACATGTGATGGAAGATTGTCCAACGTTGATTGTCGAATGGGAAGAGTGCAACCGCTAAAGGGTAGCAAATTTTATCAATGTTGAACCAAGGCTACCTGAGACAACTTTGTTGATTTTTGTAACATCATATATGCTCTAGCCTTGAAATTTTGCAGAGAGACTATGACACATACATTCTCCAAAACCTAGAAATCGTTTCTAGAAATTCCACCTAGAGATGATTTAATTAAAATAATTAACTTTTTTAAATGGTTCCCTAAGTCTAAACTTAGGAAATTTGATTAATTAAAGGGTATTAATTAAATCATGTATGAATCTTCTAGAAGATGAGGATCAACTCCAAGTTAATCTTAGCCATCGATTATGTTTTAATCCTGGCCATTGGAGCTCAAACGAGAGATTATAAGGAGTTTGATGTGGTTGGAGAAAGACACTTGAGTAGTTCGATTTTACTAGAGAATGAATTTCTTGAGTAGCAGCTTTGAGTTGTCGGAAATGATTCAGTGAAGTCGAAGCAATGAGAGGGGGGCAGGGATAGTAGACCGGAGGAAGTTTTCTAGATCTGGGGAGTGCGAGGTAGAGAAGGCAGAGAGTAGTTCAGTGAGGCAGCGCAGTGCCACACGGAGGCAGTGCAAAGCTTCAGAGGGAGTTCGAATTCCAACAGGGAGAGACGAGATTTCGTGCTAGAAGCCGGGGTGTAAGACCAGAGGGCCAAGAGGTTGAATTTCTAGACAACAGGAGGTCAGCAGAGGGATTGACACAAAGCCCAGTTAGTGTGACGCAGATCTATGTAGGGTTGATGCAGATGTTGCACAGAGGCAGCATGGGGCCAGTCAGCAAGCCCTTGATCAGAGTCGGATCTCCCGTATTAGTGTGAAATTCTTTTCACTAAATTTTTTCCAGTACTTCTCTATCTTGAATAACTAGTTTGGGCATCCAACAATTTGTACTCAGATTTACAACTGCATAATAATTAAAACCCTTAGTTGTTGCACCAGTTTTCCCAAGTTGGGTTTTTTCAGGGACATTGTCCAAAAACAACTGTGTTGATGTGTGTGTTTTATTTCTCTCTAGTGCAAAGTTTAGTTTCCTCAATATTTTATTTTGTGTAGGTTGGAGTGTATGTATTTCAATATTTTCTGTAGAAAACTACACGTAATTTGTTCAAGTAATTTAACAAATAAGATAAATATCATTAATTTGTTGCAATAGGAATCAGGTAACCGATTTTTCACATGGTATCAGAGCACAGATCGTGAGTAGGAGAGCTTAGAGCAGAAAGGAAGAGGGAGTTTGAATTTAATTCAGAGGCAGAAATTCGAAACCCCGGAAGCCAACACAGTCCTTGGGCTAAATAGGTCAAAGTTTCGAGTGAGATCAATTTCTGAATGAGTCGATAGAGAAATTTAATTCTCCATATCAAAGCTTTCCAGAGGCAGAAAGGAGCAGATCAGATCTTCAGTTGGGACATGGATATTTTGTAGCAGTTGCTAGTAGAATAACGTCAGAGGGAGAGAGTAGTGCATGTTAAGGGAATTTCTTCCTCAAAGTACTTCCAGCCAAGAAGTCCAAATTTTTCTAGCAGAGCAGCAGTAGCTTTGTGCAAGATTTCTCACTCCAGAAGGGAGTGTGAATAGCTAGGCAACAACGGCACAGAGAAGAAGAGGGAGAAGTTTGACTTTTTCTATGTGATGGCATCAGCAGGTTGAGAGATCAGAGATCGGTTGTACAGAACCTCCAACTATGTGATCTGGAAGGCCAAGATTTCCTGCCTACTAGATGAGCGTGATCTCAAGATGTATGTGAATAGTGTGGTAGTTGTGCTTGTCGATGTAGATCCACTCAAGAAGTACAAGGCTAAGATGGTGAAGACTAAGAGGATCATTCTCGACAGGGTTCGAGATCATGTAGTATCCCATATAGCTGGCAAGGATACTGCTCGAGGGAAGCCTTAGTCATTCTATACGAAGGATATTCTGAGCAACGAAAGATGTACTTAGAAGAGAAGTTGAGATGCACGAGGACGCAGAAAGGGAAGTGAATAGACCCCTTCCTTAAGAGGCTTCAAGAAGTCTGGGATCAGCTAGCTTCAGTAGGGTCAAGGCCCCAATCTACATAGTTTGTTTGATTAGCGTTGAATATCATTTCTGAAGATTGGAAAGTCTTTGTCCAGAGCATCCTGGGAAGAGAACACCTACCAGATTGGGAACATGTATGGGTTGATCTGCAGCAGGAGGAGATGAGGCGTGATCTGGTGAAGACTACAGTCAGTGGCAGTAGCAGCAGTGGGAAGAAGGTCATGAATGATCCAGGTGGATGTTGGTGGCCACCCACCTATCCCATTTGGACCCCCGCAACTGTCTCTTTCAGCGTTTCAGTTTCCGTAATTGTAGCACAACTTACTATTTTTAGCAGTTTTTTCGGGTCCTGAACTTC
>APFE030647105.1:19104-31525 GCA_000404065.3 Pinus taeda
ACCCTTAGAAGATGAAACGCCAAATTGTGGGCCCCGTTATGGGTAAATTGGTACATCAATTTCCCGGGGTCGTAACTTTGGCATACGATCTCCGTTTGACGCGTATGATAGCTCGTTAGAAAGATCTATCCGAGAGCTACCACTTTGGGAAGGGCAACATCGGTCCATGGACCCATGTTGCCCCCAGATTTCCCAAAAAATCGTTTAGGGCCTCAAAACGGCTCCGGAAGTTCAGGACCCGAAAAAACTGCTAAAAATAGTAAGTTGTACTACAATTACGGAAACTGAAAAGCTGAAAGAGACAGTTGCAGGGGTCCAAATGGGATAGGTGGGTGGCCACCAACATCCACCTGGATCAATGAAGGAAGAAAAGGACGTGGCCCTTGCATCAAAGGAGAAGCAGGAGCAGCGCAGGAGGAAAACAGACGTCTCAAAGATCAAGTGTTTCAGGTGTGGTGAGATGAGCCACTACAACACTCAGTGTCCTCTCAGGAAGAGGGACAAGGAGGAGAAGTAGGATCAATAAGTTGCATCCACTAATATTGATAGCATTTCCTCTAGGTTGGAGGAAGAGTTTGACATGATTGTTGAGATGCCTCCAGGGGTGAGGTAGGGTGATCTAGAGTTGTAGCCTCATAGAGCTACATGATAGGTAGGATCATTGAGGAGTCCACCTCTTGGATCAAAACATTTCTACGGGAGCCCATAGTCACTAGTAGCAGGATGGACCAGTGTCAAGTGGTGCAGTCAGGTGCCAAAGTGACAGATGTGGTGGCTAGTAGCGGTCAGATACTGAGTAGCGCAAATGATGGGGTGCTCAAAATTATGCTCAAAAATCAAAGTTGTCAGAATGGTGTGGAACCTAAATGACCGCATAGTGCTTGTCATCTTGAATCCGACGGAACTCGTTTTCATGAAAAAGACACCGTATGCTCCCAGAAACGCGATCTGTTCACTTTTTCAAACAGGTAAAAAAATTACAGGAGGATGATAGGGATGTTGACTAGGCATTCATACCGCCTAGGTGGCAAGTGAAATATTCTTGGAATATTTTGATGCGGTGACATGGTTCGATTGGTTCATGTGTTATAGTGTTGACCAATGAGGAGGTGACACGTGGTCAAGCCGGAGGCTAACACGTGTCCTCCTAATGATCAGCTAAAATATGGTTGGCAAGACAGGTCGGAGGCCGGGGTTAAACATGTGACCTCCCATACAACAGCGCCAAGGTTTACGGTTACGCTCGTAGCATGTGACTTAATAAGCTATGGTGGTGGATTATATTTAAACTATGTTGACCACCAGGTTGGAGGGGAGACCACCAACGTAACTGCCGACAACACTCCCATGTGACCACCTCGTCCATAACCCACAAACAGTTATGATCACCACTAGAACTAATAGCGAGTCCAAATACCATGTGAACACGCTCTGCTAATTGTGGCATTTTTTAAAATTGTCGACGGGGTTACTTGCGGAACTAAGCGTCCTACAATTTCGCCCACCGCGCAGCGAAATTTCCCCTAGTTAGCGCTTTTTGGGGCAAAATTGTAGGATCATGTTGGATTTGGTGCAATTTGTGGAGCGAATAATGACCTAACTAGGAGAGGTCATAACTTCTTTAGTTTTCAACCAAATGGGATGCAAAAAGAGGCCAGGTAGCCATTTTTTGACATTTTGGACTCATTGGAGTAGGTTTCAGAAGCATTTGAGCATTGTAAACACACATTTTTACACTTTTGAGCATAATAGAGAGGCCTAAGCCATTGGAAGATGGACCAAGGAGATGTAGCCCAGGAGGGGTGAACTCCTTTATCATGTTCCTGTTCTAATGTGTTTTTGATGATGTTATGTACCTGCTTATGTTGTTGTTTAGTCTCTTATTTATGTTAAATTTCTCATAAAATTAGCATAAAAACTCATTTTTCACTTGCAAAAATTCATGAATCCTTAAGCACAATGAAAGCAGCTTGTTTCTAATCTGAGGAGGATCTTAGCATAGCAATCTAATATTCTAAATCATATAATTTTGGTATCAGAGCACTAGGTTTGCTTTGTTAAAGAAGGACTTAATTGTTTGTAAGTTTATGTCATGCTTATAAGGTTAAAACTCAAAAGAGGAGAAGGGAAGCTGGTTGGAAGACCTAAAGTTGGGTCAAGGGGAAGGAGAGCAAGGTTACCATAATCCCCAACACCAGTTCAGCCTTAAGTTGCAGTTGAGACTCCAGAGATCATGTCTCATGAAGGAGAACCTACAAACGTGACAGAAGATGAGAAGACCTTCATAAATGCTTTCTGTTGATATGGCAGAGATGGTGAAGGTCCTCTATGAAGAGAGGAATACCAGGTTGCAAGTTGAAAGTTCCAAACCTCCCAAAGGAGAAGGTTCTTCAGGGGGAGGTAATGTAAAAGGAGGTAATGGAAATGGAGACAAACCTCCATCCTCTCCACCATCATCTTCATCTTCTTCTTCATAAGCATCTTCACTCTCTTCCACTAACACAACCCTTACTCATACTCATCATCATTCTTCAAAAGGAACTGGTAAATCACCTTTTTTAAAACTTGATGTTAAATTTGAGATTTCCATGTATAATGGTGAAGTGAATGCAGAAAAGTTTGATAATTGGATTCGTTAGTTGGAGGTCTATTGCAGGATTCAAAACCTTTAAGAGGATGACATAAAGATTCAGTTAGCTTCCTTGAGAATGGAAGGTGTAGCACTCGTATGATGGGAATCAAAGACCCAAGAGCATATTAAAAAGCAAGGTAAGATTTCAATTTCTTGAATTGATTTCATTGGTGCAATCAAAAGATAATTCTACCCTCTAGCTTATATGCAGAAAGCCATAATGAATTAGCAAAAATTTAGACAACTTAAAGGTCAAAATGTGCAAGATTACACCTAAGAATTTAGAAAAAGGTCTTTAATGTTGGGTGTAGATTTGCAATCATGAGACACATTGTTGAAGTACATAGGAGGTTTACACATTTACCTTAGGCATACTAACTTATTGTTTAATCCCAATAATCTATATGATGTTTGTGTGCAAGCCACTCATCTTGAGGAAAGAGGGAAAAACACTCCAGAAGAAGGTAGTAAAAATCCATTTAAGCGTAAAGAGAAAGAAAAGGGTTTCAAAGGAGAGAAAAATGCATCCATTAAAAAGGAAGAAGAGAACAACATGTAAACATTGTTCTAGAGAGGGTCACATTAAAGCTCATTGTTGGAAGTTTCATCCCGAAATGAAACCAAAGAAATTCAACAACAAAGGAAAAGAAAAGACAATTGTCATCATTTAAGAGGATCTGGGATCCGATTCGGGTGATGAAACTAAAATTATAGCCATGGGTATAAAAGGAAAAGAATCCATTGCTAGCACTAGTATATCAAATTGTCACACTAGTACTCCAAATGAAGAAACAATGATTGAATTATTTCATGTGAGGGTAATCTCAAAACATACAAAAATCGACACACTTTTTGATAGTGGGTCTCAAGACAACTTGATATTTGATGACTTAGTCAAACAACTTAATCTTGAAACCATTTTACATCTCAAACCATATCCATTGGGTTGGATATGCAAGGACACAAACTTACAGGTTACAAGAAAATGTATTCTTCGGTTTGCAATCACAACAAACTTCATTGACTAAGTTGAATTAGATGTTGTACCGCTTGATATGATAGGAATTGTTTTGGGTAGTCCTTACCTTTATGATAGAAAATAAATCTTCTATTGTCATGAAAACAAGTACCACTTTTTCAAGGATTATGTGGAGTATATTGTGAGAGCTCATCACAACAAACTAAATCTTTCATTAGTTACTACAGGGAAAATGAAAAGACTAGTGAATTCAAGTAAGAATTTAGTGCTTCTTATGATTAAACCCAATGTTGATATTGATTATGAAGCATTTGATGGTTGTAATTAAAACTAGAAAACTGATTTGGTTGATGTGGTTAACCATGATGATGAGGTGCTTCAAAAATCAAAAGGATTTCCTTCCAAGAGGAGAATCCAACATGAAATACCATTGCAACAAAAGTGTCTTCTTCCTAACATTGACATGCACAGGATGTTAAGAAGGGAAAGTGAAAAAATAAAAAAAACAAATCCAAGGATTGTTGAACAAAAGGATCATCCAACCTTCTCCTTTACCATGTGGTGCACCTCTTGTTTTGGCACCCAAGAAGAATGGAGTATTTCATTGAATGGGATTCAAGAAGTGGTTTTCATCAAAGTAGAGTTGTTGAAGGAGATATATGGAATATGACATTCAAAACCAAGCAAGGTTTGTTTGAATGGATTCTTATTATTTTTGGTATTTTCCATGCTCCTACTACTTTCATGCATATGAAGAAATACGTGTTGAATCCATTTCTAGACATGATAGTCTACTGGGATGACATTTTCATTTTCAGAAAATTTCATTATGAACATGTCGTGTGAAAAAAAATACTTGATGTCATATGTCAATAACATTTGTTTTTGAAGATGTCAAAGTATATGTTGGATAAAAATTCTTTGGTGTACTTGGGCCATGATATTGGAAAAGGTGAGTTGAAGTTAGACCTCTCCAAGATTGATGCCATTATGGGTTGGTCAATGCTCAAGATAGTGATTTGGATAAGAGATTTTTTAGGAGCAGCCCAATGTTGGAAGAGAGATTTTGTTAATTTTTCTTCTATGGTAGCTCATTTTCATTCTTTGGCAGTTTTACAAAAGGTCTTCTAGTGGGGAGGCAAACGACAAAAGGCATTTGATGCTTTAAGACAAAAGATTAGTTCATCCTTTATACTTTCTCTTCTAGTCTTGAAAAAGTCATTTGAGTTTCAGGTTGATGTATGCGACTATGCCATGGGCACAGTATTTATGCAATATGGTAAGCCCATTTCTTTTCATTCAAAAATTTTCAATGGTGAAGTGTTTAAGTTGCAGCGACAAAGGCACTTCCATTGGATGGTTTTTCTTTTACTATTCCACTTGGTCAAAAAGTATAAGAAAGGTATAAGCAACAAGTTTGTTGATGTACTTTCTAGGCCTATAGTTTGTATAACTAATTTCCTCAAGCATCATTTTGTTTTACATGAAAGTTATGTTCAGAAGAATACATACTTTCAAGATGTACATTCAAGCTTGAGTCAAAGGAATCAAGTGGAGGAATATGTTTACCATTTGCATCATAATGTGTTCTATCATCTTGGTAAGAAGGATGTTGCTACTGATAGTAACATGGACAAAGCCAAAGAGTTCATTAAACGACTCCAAATGGCACATCAAACAGTGCAAGAAAACCTTGAAAAAGGCAAAGGCAAGTACAGAGCAAGGCATGACAAGCATTGTGTAGATCACAAGTTCCAAGTTAGTGATAAATGGATCGAGACTAGAAAGGTGAGGGAATTGTACCCTCACTTGCTAGACAACTGAAAGTGATCTTTTGGGGTCCAAAAGGCTTCCAGTGGGGAGGAATGACAAGGTGTTCAAAATATGCTCAAAAATCAAAGTTGTCATAATGGTGTAGAACCTAAACGACCGCGTAGTGCTCGTCATCTTGAATCTGGCGCAACTCATTTCGCATGAAACGGACATCGTATGCTCCTAGAAACATGATCTGTTCACTTTGTCAAACACGTATAAAAAATTGTAGAAAGATGACAGGGATGTTGGTTGGGCATCCATACAGCCTAGGTAGAAAGTGGAATATTCTTGGAATATTTTGATGCAATGGCATTGTTCAATTGGTTCATGTGTTATAGTGTTGACCAATGAGGTGGTGACACGTGGCTAAGCTGGAGGCCACCACGTGTCCTCCTAATGGTCATCTAAAATATGGTTGGCAAGACAAGTCGGAGGCTGAGGTCAAACCTGTGACCTCCCATACAATAGCACCAAGGTTTATTGTTACACCCACAACATGTGACTTAACAAGCTATGGTGGCGGATTATATTTAAACTATGTTGATCGCGAGGTTGGGGGGGAGACTGCCAGCATAACCGTTGGTGGCCCTCCCATGTGACCACCTCATTCGCAACCCGCAAATGGTTAAGATCACTGCCAACACTAACCACGAGTCCAAACACCATGTGAATACGCTTTGCTAACCATGGCATTTTTTAAAACTGTCGGCGGGGCTATGGGCGGAATTAACCCTCCTACAATTTTGCTCGTCGCATGGTGAAATTGTAGAATCATGCCGGATTTGGTGCAATTTGTGGAGCGAATAGTAGCCTAACTAGGAGAGGTCACGGCTTCTTCAATTTTTTATCAACTGGGATGCAAAACGAGGCTAGGTAGCCATTTTTGGACATTCTAGACTCATTGGCGCAAGTTTCAGAAGCATTTGAGCATTGTAAACACATATTTTTACACTTTTGAGCATAATAGAGAAGCCCAAGCCATCAGAAGCTCGACCAAGGAGTTGTAGCCCAGGAGGGATGAAGTCCTTTATCATGTTCTTGTTGTAATGTGTTTTCGATGATGTTTTGTACCTGTTGATGATGTTGTTTAGTCTCTTATTTATGTTAAATTTCTCATAAATTAACATAAAAGCTCATTTTTCACTTGCAAAAAATCATGAATCCTTAAGCACAATGAAAGATTTTTGTTTCTGAGGAGGATTTTAGCACAACAATCTAATATTCTAAATCAGATCAGCAGAGCAGAGTTGGCAGTAATGCAGTTGACATAGAGTAGATTCAGCAACAGCGCAAAGGCTTCAATGATAGCGTAGAGTCTAGTAGCAGCTAGAACTCAGATGACAAATGCATCACACTGAACACAATTAGTTTAGTATTTTGGATGTTTTTCCATTGCTTGTTAATGAATGAAGAGAGGGCTGCAGTGTAGATGCAGTAGTTGACATCGGTGTTATCGGGAAAACTAGTGTCCATTCAGAGCTGCTAGTCCCACTAAGATGGGTAGCTATCTTGGAAACAAACAAACTAAAGTTACTTTCGTTTTCATTTATGAGAGATAAATGAGAGAGAAGCAGAGAGTACCAACCTCAATCTTTCGCTTGGCTCCTTGCTTTTTCCCCCCTCCTTTGACAGAGCTTCGCCACTCCTTCCTTACTTGTCCCGCTTCATAGAGCACCTATAGAGTTAAAGCAGCATAATACCATCAAAGCATAGAGATCTATAACCATAAACAATAGAGGATCAGATGTATATTAACCATACAAATGCATATATCAATACAAGATTCAGAGATGCACAAGAATATGGAGGAAAACTCAAATAGCTTTGTTGACAGAAGTAGTAGAAGAGAGGATTACAACCCATTAGTCTGACCCAGCGCCATCCTCCCAGCATGAAATCCCTCTTCACCTCATGAAAAGATTAGATCACCCAACAATACAATGTTGCACAAAGAAACCAACAACACTTCCTTACAAAATACAAGATTCTAGCCTCTGGATCTCTAGGATGAGGGATCCATATATAGATGTTTGTTGGTGGGTGAGTCAGCTTTTGGGATTTTGATTAGTGTCATCTCTCTGATAGTTCTTGGTTCCACTTGGAGATTTCATGATCTCTTATTCATCCCTGGGCAAATTCAGAGAGGCAAGTGTCAAATGAGAAGCTTCTAGAAGATTCTCTGGGTTTCCACCTAGCCAATTGCCTCTGCCATTTGTCTGCTCTCGCTCATCGCACCCTACAGAAGGGTTTTTCAATATGCATCACACTTTTTGCATGTGCCAAGTAAGATGCATCGCACCCTTAGCACTGAGCAGTCTGTATGGTTCTGTTTTGACCAGTTTTGAGTAGTTTTTCATGGAGAACTTCTGAGAGATGATGTAATTAGCTGAACTTGCTCCTTTAGGGTATGAAACAACACTTTTAGGGACTTAGAAGCCCTTCTTTTATGGACATATGTGATTGGGGTTGCAGTGCCAAAATATGTCTATAACAATTGCCCCCTAAAGCATGAGGTTGTAAATCTTTTTGATGTCGGGTGAAATGATTTATCATGAGGACCTGAGGTTTTTCGAACTGGAAGGTGACCTATAATAAGATACAATACAATACATTATCTTCATAATATTTTCATGATCTAGCTGAGGCGGGCATTCCCATGCTCAGCTTTATAAATTCATTTTCATGTACATAGGACAGAGAACCGTCTGTGTGGCAAACTGATGATTCTGGTAGAGCCATCATCCCTTGCCTTAGAAGATTATCTGTGCAGCAATGATGTACATTTGATGTCTTTATTTTCTTGAATATATCGTAGCCCGGATGGATGAAACTAGATCCAGGTTCTTTAAAACTCGTTCAATCTTCGCCCGAGGTACAAATCAGTCCATGTGAGAAGATGTTCTGACGTCGAACATGGAAAGACATGCTTGATTACCAGCCAATGATGTAAGATGTTAACAGGTGTGAGAGGAATCACTGATTATGACGACCCTCAAGGTACTATAGTACAATTCATGTGGTGTGAATACATGAGTCGATGTCGAACACCACGCAAAATCTTTCGGTCGAAGGCCATTGTTGTAAACCTATTGCCGGAAGTGAGAAACTTTCCATTGAGGCATGTGAGTTTCAAAGTACTGAAAGGGTTGTTCCTAAGTCGACTTCTTGGATAATGAGCTAATGTGGACAAGAAGTAACCCGTTGTAGGAGGGCCTTAATGAATCCCACATCTACGACACGAACGAAGCAAATGATTTTGTGGAGGTGAAAACGATATGATGATACAAGGTTCAGGATGGTGATCATGAAAGAATGAAGTGTGAAGGTATTGTAGCGGATGAGACATAAGCTGGGTTGATGAATTCTCTGAGCGACTTCTCTTGAACATATCGGAAACACTGAAATGGATTGGTAGAGTTAACCCCAAAAATGGATGGTACGGTGGACCAATTCTGATATGACCGGTGAACGGAATAACCCAACCCGACTCAATCATGGTGATAGAGTGAAAGTGTCATGTTCAAGAGCGACCTGCTACCAATAAAGTTTCTTCAAATCTTCTTCCCAATTTTTCCTCCGTCATTGCTGACCAGTACCTCTTTATTTTTGTCAAGCTTGAGGAGGATAACATATGCTTGTTCTATAATTTTCCCTTCGGGAAAACCCGTCGCTATGTTTTAATGAGCCTAGCGACAGTGAAACTCGCTCTTGTCTGCATGGACAAGTTTTTCGCTATTATTTTAACGAGTTTAACAACAAAGATAGCTTGGTTCTTTTCAATTTTAGAGAGTCTGAAAATAGACAGAAAGGAACTCCACTGTTCCTTTTTCGTAATATAATCCCTTAAGTCCAAAAAAGTGTAAAACAATGTGAAAGGGATGACTTTTCGATAGTTTTAACGAGTCGAACAAGAGAAACACTCGATCTTTTTGTGTAATAATCCCTCAGGTCCAAAAAGATTAAAATCTAGAGGAGGGATGGCCCTTCCAATCGCTTTAATGAGCTGGAGAGGCTAATTGCTCGACAATATTTTCATATTTTATGAGTCAGATGAAAAGAGCTTAAAGAAGACTCGTCTTTTGAGGAACGAGTGATGTTTTCGGATAGCATCTGGTTCTAGATAATGTGTGGAACTTTTCAATCACGACAGTGTAAAGAAGGTGGCTAATAGGATCACTCGTTGCATCTATTCCTCAAAGGGGGTAAACAATCAAATGGAGGCGTATGATCGGCTAAAAAAGAGTCGAGGTGATGGTAAGAACACGACCAAGGTTTAAAAGATGATGATTATGCGATCACAATGGTTATTTACCAGAGGTGGGTTCATTTTTTAATGAGCTTAAACACTGGTGGAACATCTGCTCATCGCTAGGTTTATTTTTTAACGAGCTTGAACTTCCCGTAAAACTGCTCATGCCAGTCGTATAATAAGGATGTCTCATCAATAGGTTCATTTTTTAGGGAGCTTGCCCCATTAGAAACTTTGCTCCAGAACGTTTTGTATACAAGCTAGGAACGACCAACTACTATCCTAAGGGTTAATTAACTATTGGGGTTAGGTAGGAAAACTCTTCCTTTACTTTGCCAGTGCCATTTGGCCCTTGCAAAGGTGAATGGTTGATCATACCAATCACTTAACTTAAGCAGTTGAAGTTAGTAAAAATTACGGGGTTAGATTTACATTGGTCGCTTTTCACTTGTATGCAAAAGGTTTGCATGCCCCCAGGTATAAAGAAAAGTAGAGTTTCGAGGTTACCATATGAAAGTTCTCACATTTGCAAGATTGCTCCATCTGCATTTGCAGACAAAAAACTTCCTTGGATCTGTCCATCGAAATAGACAAAGGTGAATGGTGGGATACATCACTCACATAACTTTGAAGAGGGAATCTTATTCCAGTCTAATCCCATTTTCCTAAACGGACGGGTGTGTCAAACTAGTCATATATCCTCCGCGGAAACCTACCCTATACCTAAATTTTTCCTACCGAAGCAGACCAGAATGCATACCCCCTGGGTTTCAGTCACAATCACCGAATCATTCGCGCTCATCAAGTGGACAGACTGGAGATTGATGAGACATTCCTTGTGTGAAAAGACCAGTTAGGGATAGCACTTGACTAGTAGCTATGTTTGAACCAGGGAATGAAATCTTGTCTATGAGCTAGACCACTCTGCGTCCATGTGGAAAACACATCACTCGAAAAAGTGAGGAAACAATAGCTCCCATGCTATAAATGTAGTCACGCCCAAGGAGTAGATTGTAATCTAAAGGTCCTTGAACTACCATCACGTTTAGATGAATGGTTTTCCTTCTCAAAGTTATAGGAAAATTTGGAAGGATCCTTAACGGTTGTCTGATTCCTTTGTTAAAACCTGTTAGATTTCAAATCTCAGGTAGAAGCAATGGTGAACCAAGCGCTTTCCAAGCAGTTGAGGAAGGGATACTCACAGAAGCCCCTTCATCTATGATAGTACCAACCATGATCATTTTGTAAGTTTGTACTATGATTCAGAATGGTACATTAGATGGTAGGTGGGGTCTGCCTAGTAGGTTCCAGTTGAAGGAAACAACTAGGTTGCTTGGAGGTGGGACCGAATAAATGACTGGATGAATCTTTGACGAACTTCCTTCTTGCAGTAAAAGAATGGGTAGATTGCCCCCATGTTCATCAGAGTCTGTGTTTACATAAAGAATTTGAACGGTGTCGTTCTTATTCTCTTTGGTGACGGTATCATCTAGAGGTGGATCCTCCAAAGACAAGATTGGGTTGACTGCCGTCTCAACCTGTTGACTTTGGTCCGATGTGGAATCAGAGGGTTTATCTTCAATGATAGGTGCTCTGACGGACAATAGCAGTGTGTCAATCAGATTTTCAACTAGCGATGGACTCGGCAAGAGTTTCTTGTATCCAGGAGGAAGTCCCTGTGGTGACGCAGGACGATTATCCAAGACTCTTTTAGCTTCGTCCAAGAAGGGACAACGGTGGAGGGCATGATCGCCTTCACACAGTCTACAAGGAAATTTCGATCTTCCTTTCTGTCCATTGACTTCGTTTTCACTAGTTGACGATGTACTTTCAACATGATCATCAGAGGTTGAGGACATCGGATTGTGCAAGCAGGGGGACCAGTCCCTTAAGATCCGTGGGATGTAGGGACAATCTTGATGATAGTGGTCCCCTTTGCAAATGACACATGGAGATTTAGGTTTGGAAGGTGCAGTGTGTGGATTTTCACCAGACGATGCATGGTTTCCCCCTTTCGCCGTTGGCTTCTTCTTCTTCTTCTCCTTCCCTTTCTTCTTCTTCTCAGTTACTTGGTTTCTAGTTTCACTAGGTTCACCAAGCGAAGAGGAAGAAGGAGAGGAAGAAACAAATGAAGTAGAAGGTTGGGGTAACTCTAGTATCATCTGGTTGCTAGTTTGATTGCTCAGGAATCACGGTGTTTTGAACGACAGAGGTTGAGGAAAGCCATACTGGCAGGCCAATTTTCAGTCCTGGAAGGGACAATGTGGCCATGTGAGGTGCACCAACATCTCCCCAAGAGGAGAAGGGTCTAGGATTCCCCCCAAGGGGAAATCCTTGATTGGTGGACTCCATTTTCTCAACCTAAGACCAACGAGGGAACAATGACGTTATTCCAGTTAAAATAAGTTTTATGTCGCTTTGACACAACTTTCTTTTTCAATTTTTAAGAGTCGAGAAAAAGCTAAAGATGACTCTAGTCGCCTTCGATTTTTAATGAGCCTGAAGTGACAAGTGCTCAGATGGACCTTTTCTTTTAAGGAGTCTGAAAAGGAACAAACGTGACTACTTTGGAAATCTAGACAGAGGGATTACCAAACCAATCACAAAACTGCAACATACTTTTTACAGTACGACAATCAGTCTTATTGAATGCTGTGTTCAGTACATTGCGATCAATAGGGCGGCAGACACGGCTTCCTAAGGATAAAGGATATAGCCTATTGTGGTCTCCCAATATATACTCGAC
>APFE030647105.1:39458-56744 GCA_000404065.3 Pinus taeda
TGGCAGAATGTTTGATTTTCCAACAAAATAAAGTTGAAACAATTAAGACACCGGGTCTATTACAACCTTTATCCATTCGAAGCCAACGTTGGGAGGAGGTTTCAATGGATTTTATCACAGGTTTACCCAAGTCTAAGGGAAAGAGTGTCATCATGGTGGTAGTTGACAGACCTACCAAGTATGCACACTTTTGTGCATTATCACATCCATTTAAAGCCAGTACAGTTTCTACTGCATTTATGGAAACAATTCAAAAGCTACATGGAAACCCAAAGATTATTGTAAGTGACAGAGATCCCATTTTCACTGGAAATTTTTTGGACAGAATTATTTTCTTGTCTTGGTACTCAATTAGCTCATAACTCATCTTATTATCCTCAATCTGATGGGAAAACTGTGATAGTCACAGATGTTTGGAAGGATATATTCGTTTCTTTGTATCTGATAAACAGACACAATGGGTCAAATGGTTGCCTCTGGCTGAATGGTGGTATAACACTTTCTTCCATACAGCAACAAAAATGACCCCATTTATGGCACTTTATGGGTATCAAACACCATCCATCATATCATATTTAAGAGAAAATTCTAAGGTTCAAGCAGTGGAACATCACATCGAACATCAACAACAAGTCCTCCAACTCTTAAAGGATAACCTCGTGTTGGCACATAATAGAATGAAACAACAGGCAGATCAACATTGCAGCGAAAGAATTTTGATGTAGGTGATTGGGTATTCCTACGGCTACAACCATATAAACAAATGTACCTCAAGCAAGCTAAGAAGAATAATAAATTATCACCAAAGTATTATGGTCCATACAAGGTGTTGCAAAAGATTGGTACTATGCATACAAATTGGAGCTTCCTGCAGCTTCTCGATTGCACCCAGTTTTCCATGTTTCATGTTTAAAGAAGGTTATAGATAGGTGACAAGCTCCTAGTTCAAACAATATTGCCAGAACTTGACGAGGAAGGAAAAATTATATTGGAACCAGAAGCAGTCACAGAAACAAGAACTCAACAACTACAAAATCGATCAATATCGGAGTATCTCATTAAGTGGAAGAACTTATCCGCTAAAGATTCCACATGGGAGGATGAGAATTTTATACAGAAGCATCCAAAACTACTCAAGCGTTGAGGAAAACACTTTTTTTGAAGGAGAGGGGCATGTTAGGTCCCTATTATACTAGTGATTACCCCATTACTATTGTAGTTGTATCACTTATTAATATTGTTGTGCCCCATAGAATCCCTCTATTGTTATTTTTGTGCCTTTATATTATTATTTTTAGGTCGACTGAGTTATATTGCGACTCCTTAGACTCCTATGTATAGAAAGGAGGTTTTGTCATTTGAATCATCAAAGAATAATTCATTTGTGTAATGTAAAGAAGGTTGCCCCCTCGAATAGGCTAAATTATAAGGCGTTGATCTATCTTTTTTATCTTTTGGTGAGTTGGTTTCATGACACTAGTTCTCTTTGTTTGTTGCAAAGCTTAAAGGGATTAAGTGAGAGTTAAGGGAGATGAATATTATACTTAAACTTGATGCAAATCCAGTAAAATATCGACTGTATGGGCTAAACCTGAGATTCAAAGAGAAGGTGAAGGAGATAGAAAAGATGTTGGCAGTAGGGCTTATCTTCCCAGTTGACGAGGTTGAGTGGGTCAATCCAATTTTTCTACAAAACAAAAAGGACATTGAACAAATTTGGGTCTGTGTGGATTACCAAATTTTGAACAATGCATGTGTTCATGATCCCTTCCCCACCCCTTTCAATGATGAAGTTCTAGACAATGTGGCAGGAAACGAAGCTTACTCTTTTACAAATGGATTCTTTGGTTACCATGAATCCCATATTGCGGAGGAAAATAAGAAGAATACCACATTCACCACTGAATGGGGATCCTATGTATACCATGCTATGCCTTTTGGACTTAAGCATGCACCAACAGTAGTCTCAATAATTGTAATCACTTCGTCAAGGATTATATTCACAGATTTCCAGAGATTTACATGGATGACTGGACCATCTACAGTTTACTAAAAAAACATTCTAGTTTACTCCAAGTGATGTTTGACCATTGTAGATCGCTGCATATCTCCCTAAACTTGAAAAATTGCATATTCATTGTCCCTATCGGAACACTTTTGGGCCAGATAGTCTGCAAAGAGGGAGTATGTGTCGATATCACTAAGGTCACAATGATCCTAAATATGGCCACACCAACAAGTGTTAAAAAATTGAGATCCACCCTTGGCCACACAAGGTAAGAGGTTCATCTGCAACTATTCCTCGATCACTGCACCACTAGAGAATCTATTGAAGAAATCCAAAAGATTTGCATTATCAGATGAATGTGAAGTTTCTTTCAATGTTCCGAAGGAAAAATTGGAAAGTGCACAAATCTTGGTTTATCCAGATTGGAACAAACAATTTCATGTTCATATTGACACATCAGGTATTTCCTGGGGGGTCATCCTGGCTCATCCCAGAGATGGGAATCTTGATCACTCCATCTACTTTGCTAACAAAATTTTTTCCACATAAAAAATGAATTATACCATGACTGAGCGTGAAGCACTTGCGATGGTGTATTTGTTATAAAACTTTTGGCACTATCTTTTGTAGGGTCCGTTCATATTATTCACTGACCATTATGCCCTGAAGTACTTGGTGAACAATCATGTACTTGAAGGAAGGATTTGTAGATGGTTTCTGTTGTTCCAGGAGTTCACAATTGAAGTAATTGTCAAAGCCAGGAAGACTAAACGTGGGCTCTAGTCACATTTCCCGATTAGAGTCAAGCAAAGTCAGACGGTAGGAAAGTCGAAACTATACTAGGCTAGTTGGAGGACATTGCAGTATTTCTAGCCACAGGTAAATGCCTGGAGATGTACGCAACAACACAGCCAAGGCACATGGTGGTTCGCGCTACAAATTACTAGTTGATCGTAGGACATTTGTACAAGTTGGGCCTTGATCAGATATTACGAAGGTGTTTGATTGATCATGAGAGACAAGTTGTATTGTGGGAATGTCATTCAAAAGTTACGTGTGAGAATATTGGTGGGAAGGCCATTGCAAGGAAAGTGTTGCAGGCAGGAATCTAGTGGCCCACACTTTTATGAGACACAAAGGGGTACACCAAGACATGTGATGTTTTTTAAAGGGTTGGAAAGTTGTTGCATTGGGATGAACTTCCTTTGAAACTTGTACGAGCACTCCATACCTTCTAGAAATGGTCAATCAACTTCGTGGGACCTATTAACCCACCAGCAGATCTCTCACGCGCTAGATATATTGTTACCACCACAGAGTACCTTACCAGATGGGCTGAAGTTGCACCGGTAAAAGATTGCACTGTAGACTCTGCCACCAAATTCATCTTTGAGAATATTATCACTCGATTTGGGTGCCCCTAAAGCCTCACCAGTGACCAAGGGATCCATTTCATCAATGAGACGGTCACTTCATTGCTGCAAAACTTTATGATACAACACCATAAGAGAAGCCCATATCACCCTAAAGCAAATGGTAATGTGGAAGCTTTAACAAAATCTTATAGGGGACTCACCAAGATATGCTCGGTTAATAGAGACAATTGGGATGAACGGATTCCAACTACTCTATGGACTTATCGTACAATTGTCAAGCGCTTGCACATGTATATGCCCTTCCATCTAGTGTATGGACGAGAAGTCATAGTACTTGTCGAGTTTACCATCCCCAACCTTTTTATTGCGCAGGCCACTTGCATGGTAAAGGATGAATCAATTCCAAAATGGTTGGAAGAACTCTGAGAGTTGGATGAAGCTAGGTTTCTGGCAGACTTCTACCAAATTGTTGAAAAGCAGAGGCAGAAAGAATGGCATGACTGGTGCATCAAGCGAAAATATTCTACAGCTGTAGGACATGTTCTGTTATATGACAGTAAGTTCTTAAAGCTTCCTGGAAAGTTGAAAATGCATTGGTTAGGACCATTCATCGTTGCAAAAGTGAAATAATCAGGAGTTGTCAAGCTCGCACAATTGGATGAAATCCTATTGCTTGGATGATGCATGGTGCATGCCTGAAACCTTTCCATGGCTCAACCAATTCTACATCAAAATGATCTGATCTTTGAAAGGAGATCGTAGGTAGGTCTAGGTATATTCAATCAATTCTTTTAGTTTGTCAGTTGCGCTAGTTAATTTAGTTAGTCATTCATTCCATTCAAATTCAGTCATGAATAAATTTACGTCAGTTCTTTCAGTTGCAGAAGTAGCTTCACCCCTCTACAATCGTTTTTGTTTGGGGAGTCGCACGTGTCAGTCATTGTATCTGTAATAATTAGTAGTAATTCCCTGTGTTAGTTCAAATTTGAGCTAAGTCTCTCTTGTAATATCCCTAACACAATCTGTTCATAAACTTCTAGGCACCTGCCATCATAGCACCATAATTACCCATCATTCCCACCCTCCTTTTCTAGTTTTTGCATCATCTGAGTCAAGTCTGGCTAGCCGTCATTATTGTTTCCATGGTTGGGATTGAGTAAGTAAATTTACTGTATTAATGAGTTAAGTTTCAAATCAAAAACGTCGTGTCGATCCTTTCTATTTAATTTGCATGGCAACGATAAGCTTCTTAGTATCAAAAGTCGAGGTGGTTGAATTTCCAAGTCCAGAGTCTGTATTAAATTTCCCCTGTTCCCAACCCAAGTTCAAGCTTCCAGTGTTCCTTGTGTATCACTGTCACATTGTAGCCATGATGAATACCATAATCTATGTTCTAGATATTGAACCAAACTCAAGAATTACAAAAACTGAGCATCTCTATGGTAAGTACGATAAGGTTGTGCTTGTAGATAATGATCTCTCATACTTGTTATATTTTCCAATGCTACACTGTCACGTTGTAGCCATGATGAATACCATAATCTATGTTCTAGATATTGAACCAAACTCAAGAATTACAAAAACTGAGCATCTCTATGGTAAGTACGATAAGGTTGTGCTTGTAGACAATGATCTCTCATACTTGTTATATTTTCCAATGCTCAAGAGGGAAGTCTACACAGAATTTGTCACCAAATATGATGGAATCCAGTCAATGAAAGTTAGATAATACTTTCATAGCAATAAAAAGGTCGATGCTACTAAATTTTGAGGTCTTCCAGTATTCGACACTGCGGGAGTAACGATGCAATGCACAAAATTTCCCATCGGTAGGATGCATGGAGGGTCCCTATGGATCGACAAGGAATACCCAATCCATGCCATCGAACTTCAAATACTCAGAGGGTTGTTTGTTGCCTAATTCACTATATCAACTTCATTTTAGAATACTTCCAAGCGGGGGAAGAAGACAGGCGATGAAAATTACTACAACAAGTATGGTACCCAATGTGCTGGTAAAGGTTCCCTAATAGAAACAATTAACAATACTAACATCAAATTCACATGTTATACAATTTTTGGAAAGCTCATGCGGAAATTCTCAAGAGGTGAATGCACATTGGATAATATCTCAGTTGTGGAAGCTTGTGTGAAAGGCACACAGTTGAATTGGTATAATTTTCTGTTAAATGAACTTTTCGATGTTTGTGAATATGTCTATAAAAGGGCCACTCATTTTACATATGGATATCTCATTGTCTCCTTATCTATGTGGAAATGGCGCCCCCCAAAGGGGAGAGAGATGGAAATGGTTACTGAAGACCAGCCCCTTGCACTTAGGTATTTAGCATGGCGGACCTTTTGGGACCCCAGAAACAAGGAAATCAATGAGGCCTCTTTTCTCGGATGGTACAAGAAGATGTTGGACATCACCAGGGTCATACCAAAGATCCCAATGTCACTCCTCAATGAATACGCGCAGGATATTTGGTTTGGCGTAAGTCATAGCAGCACTTGGGTGTAGCCTAAGTGCATCAACTCTGACACATTTCAGATGTGGACCCAAAAGTTTATACTATTTGAAGAATCCTTCCATACTGAAGTCTCTTCCTGGCATGCGATTGTTGGTGAAGTTTAGGAGGGGAAGCATATATACTTGTTTGGAGGAATGGTGCCTCGACCACTACCTGGAGAAACCTCTTCAGCCTCAAGGAAGTGAATGGCTTAGGAAACACTGATTCCAATCATCAAGAAGCTTGAGACACACATGCAATCCTTACATGAAAATCTAGAGAATCTCAGGGTACCAATAAGTCTTTTTCCTACCTTTTCTTAATTTCTCAGTTAAACTCTACTTTTTTCTTTGACTTGTGGCCCTGTTATTGATTCAATTCCTTTAGTGGGCCCTCACTCTCATTTTGAACCCATAATTCCGAATATACAACCTCTTACCACCAAATCACCATTGGTCCCCAAGAAAAATATTAAAAACACCTCTACCCAAGTTGTTAACCTTACCGATGAAGAACCCTAATCTTACACCACCATGCCCATCACTGAAGAAAATCTATCTTCAATTATCACATTTCCTATTTTACACTATTTAAATACATTTCATAGCTCAGGTTATGGGGAAATGTATTTCAAGGGGAAACAGCTATACAAAGGAGTATGGACTGCACAAATTTCAGTTAAGCAAGTTCAAATAAGATTTTAGAGGTAGTGTTTCAGTACTACTACAGGATAAAAGTTTGGAAAGATCACAAGGATGATCATAGTAAAGAAGATTTCAGATAAATCTTAGAGGAAAGGTCTCGGTATCATTATCTCATCGTCTTGATGCTCTCTCACGGTCAAGATCTTAGTGCTATCTTACATTCAAGGTCTTGGTGCCATATAAAGGACAAGGTCTCGGTGAAATATCAGGGAGAAGGTTTCGGTGTTTTCTCAAGAGAACATTTCATTGCCATCACAGTAAAAGTTTTGGTGTCTCCACATAGATAATATCTTGGTGTCATGACAATGATGAGGTTTTGGTGGAATCACAACGAGGAGATCTCGGTGTCATGAGAGTGATAAGGATGGTGTCTCGGTGAAAATACAATGATAGGTATTCAATGCAATCACAATGAAAGGAAAATCAAATATGACTTGATGGAGGATTCTCGAGTCCAAATTGTAAGGGTCTTGGTTGTCTCACTTTTTGAATCTACTGAAGGAAGAACTTGTGACTAGGTTTTCCCCTCGAGGGGGTGTTTTTCCCTAGCAACATGCCTACATCTTGTGTTCTCTTCTATTTGTTGCTTGGCATTGGTCTTGTTCTTCATAATTAATTTTGTTGTTTCTTATTATTACGATTCTTTATATCTTCTTTCTTTAGTTCATCAAGTAATTACCAAAAGCAACAACACATAAAACAATAGACACCAAATGTAGGCACATGCTAGGGAAAAGCCCCCCCTCGAGGGGAAAACCCATTAAAGATAGTTCTTCCTTTCAATAGTATTTTTTGAGACTCTTAACCCTAGACCAAGACCAAACCTTCCCTCCACACCAAGTCAACCTCCTAGAATTTTGATCTCTACCCAGCAACTTCGACTATGCAGTAACTTACAACAAATAGCATCTTTTGGAAATAGAGAAACTTGGAAGACTTTGATTCCCAATCCAGGACACGAAATAGAGAGGGAGACACCAAAATTTCAATTTTCCTTATCTCCTTAGACTTCCCCAAACTTGCATTCACTTCTACTTCCTGACAACAAACTTCACACCTTTTCCCAACTACAAGAGAACTTCACACTTCTACCCAGCAATAAGAGATTTTTGCACTTCTTCCTAGCTACAAGAGAATTCAAACTTGTGAGAGAATAACACTCCAAATGAATTCGATGAGCTTCCTTTTATAAGCTTCTTGTGGGGTTGAATAGGGTCTTTAGGCTGAATTAATCTTCTTGTAGGCCGACGTGGTGTGGAGATTACGTAATTCATATTTGATTCAATACTTAACATTGTTGCATGATCCAAAAGCCCAAGAAGGGTCTCTTTAAATGTACAATAACTCTATAGACTTAGCATAAATCTTATAAGTCCTCAATGGGGACTTTGACCTAAAACATGGTGACTCAAGCTTGAAAGCCATGCTTTAATAAGTTGCAATAATAATAATAATAATAATAATAATAATAATAATACTAATTTTCTTTATTCTTTTGAAAAGTACATTACATAATGACTCAAGTACATTATTGAAGACCGAACATAGTTACATTTTCTAGCACTCCCTCTTAACTAGGGAGGTATTCATAATGTACAAATAAAATGGAAGATCTCAAACTATATGAACCATGAAGAACTTTAGGCACCACATTGCCATGGACTAGATTCCTGACACTAAGATTGACTCAAGCTTTCAACCCCTTTAGGTACCCTCAGGCTTACTTGCTAATCATCAACCCAAAAATCGAGGTGTGTATCCACAACAGAGCTCAATAATCAACACCATCTTTCCAACTTCGGGACCCAAACATTAGCACAAAGTGCCAGCCAGATGTATTCCTAGGCAATGCTTCACTCACAAAGCCTCAACACCCCTTGATCCAGTAGATCAAGAATGACAAATCTCTCCCAATCAACTTGATTGGTAACCAACATTCTATCAAATCCTTCGATAGATTCACCTATACAAAGACAACCCTAATCAATAATATACTTTCACATGTACATAATCAAATAAAAACCTCTAGGGTTTTCCATACAACTTGATGTTGTTTCCATACAGAAGATTCCTCAATCATACATTTTTCCTTCCTGCTTCCCATGTAGCAACATATCCTCTGAAATTCATACCAAGCTATGCCCTCCCTCTCAACTAGAAAACATCTCTTCATCGAGACACCCTCTTAATCTTAGGGATATCTCTTCTATTCATGCTTCCTTAGAGGGACCAACTCCTTCTTTTCGACATCGGATAATCCTTTGTGGCTTCCAACCATTTCATCAGATTTGTCATCATCCACTTCATGCTTATCACATCAATGAGCACCTTCACCATATTGAAGATTGTGTACCTGCACAACTTCAATAGCAAGTACAACCAAAACTATAGAAGCATGATGTTAGTCATATCAAAATCATAGAAGCATTTCAACATTATACATTCATATACCCAGAATTATTACAAACAAGAGACATATATTCTTCAATGTCTTGTTAGGGACTTTGTCATAAACTCTAGACTACTTCATAACAACTTTCATTACATCTAGGTTTTCAATGTTTCTTTCAAAGGTATGACATACCTTCCTTCAAGATATAGAAAACCCTAGAAACAATTCACACAAATATAGATCTAGAAAGTATCTAACAATCTTTTAAAATATATTTGTTAGACTTCTCACTAGGGATTCATACAAATCCTAGATTTCGTACAATAGAATCAATCCAAGTCAATCACATCTTAGTAATTAAACAACTTCCACTAGGGTTAATTCCAATCCCTAGATTTTCAATCAACGATCAATCAGTCATTAACATGACTATCTACCACTAGGGTTAGTTGCAAACCCTAGATTTCTAATCAATCATCGATCTTAGCCAAAAATTCAAATTTCAACAATCTTTCATGAATCTCAAATTATCATAGTCATCATATATCAGATATTTCTACTTCGACTAAGGTTTAACTCCAAAACCTTAGAATTCCAATTTCACAATTTCAACAATCTTACACAAATCCCAAATAATCATATTTCACAAATTTTATTTCGACTAAGGTTCAAATCCAAAACCCTAGAACTCCACAATCTCAAAAATCATTAAATACATAGATCTCAGATTATTACATTTCACACTAGACAATTTCGCTACTAGGATTTAACTACAAAACCCTAGATTTTCATTTTCAACAATTAAATAGATTTCATATTGTTATGTCACACATATTAGACAATTTAATTTCACTAGGATTTAGCTACAAAACCCTAGATTTCCAAATATCAACATCCTAGAATCTCATACAAGGACTTCCATTAAATCCTAGAACTCATGACCATTAATTACTAGGTCAACACATATCTAGGAATTCATAACCATACATAAGCATATTATATATCCAACAACATTAATATATTTGACCTACACCAAGCTAGGGTTTCAATCAAAAAGGACATATCTATATGCCAATATTTCATCATCATGCAAATATATTTCATATCCTGAGTTAATCAAACCTAGTTTCACAGAAAATATCGAATAAGAGTTAGACACACAACAATCTTGATTACACTAGGGTTTGATCAGATAAACACACACATATCAAGGAAAACATTTCTAAGACAATATAATGGTATTTCTCACACATTCCACCAAACCCCAATGAGATAGGGTTCCAATGTAGAAGCATAGAAAACCCTATATTACCAAAACTTTAAAGGTTCTGGGACTTTAGACCTTATCATTCAACCCTAACAAGTTACGATTTCCGGATCACACCAAAATCGAAAACATGACCTCATCAATAAAACTTCAACTATAATTTCTAAATATCCCTAAGTATTTTAGGGTTTCAGACATTCACATTAGCATACCCTTAAGTTAGGGTTTACCATAACTTGTCTAGGGTTCTACATAGTCAATCAAGAATATGAATGGGGTGGGTAGATTTATCAAGAGATGAATCACCCAAACAAGCATCACTAAGATTCAATATAGCTAGTCATAACAAAGTTAGTAATAGATCATCAAATTAATAATCCTTTCAATCAATGTATTTAAAGCATACATTTGTTTCTTGACCAACCTTGTCTTCAGAGATCCTCCTTATTTCAGATGTTTTCTTAATCAAGACAACAGAGGGAGAAAGGTGATTAGCATTTTAATATAATCAAAACTAAATGAGTACATGAACCCAAGATTGAAAAGACATTAAATAATTATCTTTGGTAGTTGTTGGGGGATCCCTCCAAAGCTTGAGGGAAACCTACAAACTTAAAACAATACAAAAATGTCTTTTCCAAAATATGTTAAAAACCTATATATTCTAAAACATATAAAACAAGATATGTAAATCTACAAGAAAAATACTTAATAGTGTAAGTCCCTAATGTCAAGTTATCTGGGCTTGAATTTCTTTGAGTCTCCTTCTATAGAAAGGTTTCCTTGATCTCTACCTGTCTTCTTATTCTTTGGATTCTCGAGATAATCACTTTTGTAGTGACCCTTCTTATGACATTGATAGCATTCTATCTTGGACATGTCAACTTTCTTCCTCGGTCCCTTTGATCCCTTTCCTTTACAATTAGAAACATAAGAATTTGATACTCCTTTATGATTGGAAACCATTTAGATCCTTAATTCTTCTTGACTATAGGAAGTACATAATTCTTCAAAGGTGGGAGCTACCTTCCAACTGTTGAGATCTGCAGCAAATGCACCCCAAGAGGGTGGAAATCCTAATATAGAAGTCATCAACATTTCTTTGTTTGGAATATTCTCATTGATGGCCAAGAGGTCATCCTTGAGTCTAGCTATCTTCACAAACAAGGTTTCCCCAATATCTTCTTTAGTCATCTTCATAATCCTCAGCTTATTCTTTAAACTTGCTACTTGACTAATGTTCCTAATAGTGAACAGCTTCGACAAGGCTCCATACATCTCCTTAGCATAATCGATGTTAGTTATGAATGGTACAAGATTGTATTTAATCCCTTATACGAATAGAGTCATAGCCAACAATTATAAATCCCTGAATTTTTCTTTGTCAACATCACTGGCTTCTTCTGTAGGCTTCTTTACATTTCCTTTTACCAAATCCAAGAACTTGTTCATCGCGAGGATTAGGTCAATCCTTTTCTTCCAGGATCTGAAGTTAGATGCTCCTTCAAGTTTTTTCTCACCCTTTATTGAGTTAGACATCTTCCTTGAATATAATAGACTGCTTCCCTAAGATAGTACCTATGAATAGATCACGTGCTTGAGACTAGCTTTTTTCTTTCTTCTTCACCAAAGCTTTGATACCATGTTAGAAATTCATAAAGGCAGTAAAGATTTATTTTTCTTGATAATTACTTGTGATGTTTCTTATTATTATGATTCTTTATATCTTCTTTCTTTAGTTCATCAAGCAATTACCAAAAGAAGCAACATATAAACCAATAGACACTAGATGTAGGCACATGTTAGGGAAAAATCCCCCTCGAGGGGAAAACCCAGTTAAGATAATTCTTCATTTCAATAGTATTCTTTGAGACTCTTCACCCTAGACCAAGACTAGAGCTTCCCTCCACACCAAGTCAGCCTCCCAAGATTTCGACCTCTTCCTAGCAACTTCGACTATGCAACAAATTATGGAAACTAGTAGCTTCCAGCAACAAAGAAACTTGGAAGACTTCAATCTACCATTCCAGGACACGAAACAGATAGAGAGAGAGAGACACCAAAATTTTTGATTTTCCTTGTCTCCTTAGACTTCCCCAAACTTGCATTCACTTCAGCTTCCCAGTGACAGATTTCACACCTTTTCCCAGCTATAAGAGAACTTCACACTTCTGCCCAACAACAAGAGAGTTTCACACTTCTTCATGGCTTCAAGAGAATTCAAACTTGTGAGAGAATAATACTTCAAATGAATTTGATGAGATCCTATTTATAGGCATCTTGTAGGGTTGAATAAGGTCTTTAGGCCGACTTAATATTCTTCTAAGTTGACATGGTGTTGAGGTTACATAATTCATATTTGACTCAATGCTTAACCTTTTTACATGATTGATCAAAAGCCCAAGAAGGGTCTCTTTAAATGTAAAATAACTCTGTAGACTTAGAATAAATCCTAGAAGTCCTCACTGGGGACTTTGACCTAAAACATGGTGACCCAAGCATGAAACCCATGCTTTAATAAGTCACAATAATCATAATGATAATTCTTTTCTTTATTCTTTTGACAAGTACATTACATAATGACTCAAGTAAATTATTGAAGATCAAACATAGTTACATTTTCTAACACAAACCACCATTGGTCCCCAAGAAAAATATTAAAAACACCTCTACCCAAATTGTTGACCTTATCGATGAAGAACCCCGATCTCACACAACCATGCCCTTCATTGAAGATAGTCCACCTTCCACTTCCACCACATCCCCAAGGTCGTGCAATCCATCACCTCAAGCAACCTCCACCTCTACCACCATATCAAACATACTTCCATCTAGAACTCTGTTCAGTATTGAAACATAAATGGAGGTAGAATCCATTATCCACTCATTTACTGGAAACACAAATGGGACACTTATAGCTCATCCTTCAAGCACGAAGTTTGTTCATATGTGTTTGTTGTCTTTACTACTTGAATCAGGCCCAATAACAGTCACATGTCAGTTTATTTCCCCTGAGAATATAAATCCAGAAACCATCCACAAAGTGCCCCTACCCATTGATCCTGCCCTCTCATCACCATCGCACTCCACCCCGGTCCACATTAATCCTCACATTGTCGAACCCTCACAGAGAGAAGCATCACCCTAAGTGAAATCTGAAAAATCAATTGTCAATGGGTAACCATTGCAGAGTAAGTTCCCTAAACCCTCTACCATGACCCTTAATGACCTCAAGGGTTCGTCCTTGACTCAATTGCTTAATTTCATTGAGCTGGATGCATGCAAAGCGGAAGCATTTCACAATGTTCTAGCAGTTGAACATGAAAAACAACAAAAACAAATTATTTCCCTTGCTATTGAACGAGATCATATCCACTAGGAGATGCATAATCTACAAAATTAGGTCGACCAAATTACTGCAAAGTTCTAGGATCTATGGCCCTCAGTCGCAGGGAGTCACAGATGCCCCAGAAGACTTCTCGGCTTGCACTCTCTTGGAATGTTGTGACCACATCAAAGTAGCTTACATTGACCTTGTCTCGACCAATAGAGAGCTCGAACGAAGTAATGCTTCCACTCATAGGGTGCTACTAGATCCTGCTTCCCAGTATACTAGCAATATTGAGCCTAAAATCGTAGAAGTGGCTTGTCTAAAAACCTCTATTATTCAGGCTACAGAGAAAGCCAGGGGACTCTTAGCACAAGTTCGTGACTAGTTAGATTGCCTTGCAAGAAGAATTCAATTAGTTTACCCCCTACGTCAAACAGGCTAATCAGTTTTTCAACCAAGCCTTGACCTCCAAGGACAAGGCCTAGCGGAAGGATATTTTAGCATAGGTGGATGCCATCAAAACCCAAATCTAACAAATTGAGGATGAGTCGAGCAAGGCTAAGAACTTGCTCCATGACATTAAGCCACTAGCACAGGTTCAGTTAGAGACACTATAGCAGATCAATGAGGACATAAAAACTCAATGGAATACCTTCTTGATGACCTTCCCTTCCCATCCTACCATCGAACTCACAGTGTAGTTCCTTGATCAAGCGAGCACTCTCACAAATTCATGGTAGGTGGCTCTCAATGAGTACACAAGGTTTAAAAATGCAGCCATTGAGTCCATCCTAAAGTTGGATCATTCGTTTGAAAGAACCAGTCAAGGAGGAGCAGCATAGGAAGAAGCAACACAACAACAAAAATCACCAGCAACACCAACAACACCAGCAAGTGATTGACTCGAGGACGAGTCAATGGACTGTGGTCAATGCCTGTTGGTCCCTTCTTTTTGAGAGCTGAGTTGGGACATGTTTTGAAGATTGACCACATTTTGACCTTAGGTAACTGTTGGGAAGTCATGGAGAAGGAGAAGAGACCCGCCAAAGACTAGTAGTTGCAGAGGACCGACCAGATAAATCAGGACTTAAGCTGTCGCAATTGAGCTGAAAGGAATGTTGACAGTCGATGAAGCATACATAGATAAGCATCCGAGGTAGAAGTAGCAATCCAAGCAAGCATAGGGTTTAAGAAGGACAAAGGGAAAATCTAAAGGGAGAGAAGGGAAGTAAGGAGTACATTGAGATGTTGTCATGAAGCCTATTGAGCCTGAACTATTCCATCTTATCTTGCTCATGTAATATATTGTTATGTTAGTTTATGGTCTATCAATGAGGCCTTCGAGATTGATATATTGTTGTAATGTTGTTGAAATTAATGCAAGGAGTTACAGGGCTATATGAAAATCTTCGTGTGTGACTTGATGTGGCCTTTTAAAATTTTATTATCGCTACACATGCACAACATATTTTCTTCTCTAATGCTTGAGATGTCATGATTGCACCTTTGATGTTATAGTTATGGGTTTACTAGGTGTTGATAGCCTCCTTGTGGTTTCTCCTGACACTGGATTCCAATCCCTTAACTAAGTAAGGATGTAGCACACCTCGAGTGAGATGCCTTATTCTTCCTGAATAGGGTGAAAATTTCAGCGTTACACTATACTAAAACAGAGCCTTTTTTGGCCCATGTGCCTAAACCCAAGGTCTCAACCCATTCATCATCTTCCGCCAATAGAGCTCATAAATTAAAATGTTTTTTTTTATAATCATTATAATTTCAATAAAAGTCTAGACTACAACCTACAATTGTAGTTGTAAGACCCACATTCATATAGTGTTAAGATAATCTAACATTGTGTTATTGAAGTCATAATGATATACAATCTCAAAAATTAAAGTGATCTAGAGTTAATATGAAAGTAACCTACCAATGTCAATATTTATAGTCAAATGTGATCTTAAGAAGCGTAACCATACACAATCCTAAGGTGACTTGACACTCATAAATTGAATCCAAGTTCTCTATAAAACTTACATTCAACATTAGGGCTAAAGTAATTTTCATGCATGCAAGACCATTAAACAACAATAAAAGAAGCACTTGTATTTGAACTCCTTTTCATGAGCGGGAAGATGGGAACATGAAATGAAAGGCTCCAACAACTTACTAAAAGTGTCATGGTAAAGGAGGAACTAATTTAAACATAACCACTTTGAGTTTGGGGTAGGAAAAAGAGTATTTGGACAATGAAATCAACAATGTGCAAGACAATGTTTCTTTGTTATGAAACCAGCTCACAAAAAGATAGAAAAGAAAGATCAACGCCATAGAAATCAACCTCTTCGGGGGGGGCAACCTCCTTTACATTACACAAATGAATAATTCTTGGATGATTCAAATGAGAAAACCTCCTTTCTATATATAGGAGTCTAAGGGGTTACAATATAATCAAAGCCAACATAACAATAATAATATAAGGGCACAACAATAACAATAGTGGGCTTCTATGGGGTACAATAATAACAATAAACAATGTAAACTTTGAAACAAGAACTGATATTGTTACCCGATTCGTAGAGATAGCAAAAAGGTGACCCGATTTTGAAAAGGGAAGATGCAAACCACACATATTTTTTTAGAGCATAGTTTTTTGCACTTTAAATTTTTTATGTACATTACATTTTAGAATGTTAGCGATTTGCATGTTGATTTTAAAAAGTGGTGATTGCCCTTTTTTTAAAAGACTTATTTTTTGACTTTAAATTTTCTAATGTATGAGATGTAAATAATTGTTTTCTAAATTTAACAATTTTTGACACTTTAAATTTTTTAATGTATTGAGTGTGGATATTTTTTTTTTAAATGTTACAATTTTTACACTTTAAAATTTTTCAAGTCAAGCTTTCTTGACATAACAAAATATATATATAATATATATATATATATATATAATAAGAACAAAAAGAATAAAATGTAAAAATAAAAATAAAAAAATAAATTATCTAGTAAACCAAAAAACATTTGGAAAAAAAATTAAAAAACTATAAAATTAAGTAACTAAAAATAGAAAAAAATAAAAAACGTTAAAAAAAACCAAAAAAAAATATAAATTAAAAGCAAACTAGATTAAAAAAATAGAAAATAAAAAGAAAACTAATAAAAGTCTAAAAAACTGTTAAAAAAAAAAACCAATTCATATATATGAATTAAAAAAAAAACCCATTTAAAAATATAAAAAAAACAATATTTTTAATTTTTTAAAAAAATAAAAAACATTTAAAAGTTTAAAAAACATAAATGCACGCAGCTTCGGTGCACCCCTACGGGCAACCAGATGGTGGTTATCCAACTCTCAGAATCGGATAACCACCATCTGGTCGTTCATTAGGGTGGCTATCCAATTCTCGGAATCGGATAGCGATCGCTCGACCACCCGTGGGGGTGGCTATCCGATTCTCGGAATCAGATAGCCATCGCAGGGTCGCCTGTGGGGGTGGCTATCCGATTCTCAGAATCGGATAACCACCGCCTAGTCACCTATGGGGGTGGCTATCCGATTTTCGGAATCAGATAGCCACCGCTCGGCTGCCCATGGGGGTGCAACCTTGGGTGGCGGAGCTGCACGCAGCTTCGCTCCCCAAGGTCGCGCCCCCACCGGTAGTCAGGCGGTGGCCGATAAAATTGTTTCTTTT